>VNKB01002253.1:0-63678 GCA_008042735.1 Drosophila leontia | reverse complement strand
CTTAAGCAATAGACAATATAAATATAAATACAAATACTATAATTACAAATAAAGACTTCTTAGCAATTTCAAAATGTCCAACGAAACAGGTGTTCCAGGAGCAGTTGCCTGGTTTTAAATATTATTTTAAAAGTAATACAACTAATTAACAGCCGTCGATAAACATTTTTTTTTAATTGTATATTTTAAGTATTTAAGCAAAACGTAAGAGATTTACGAGTTGTTTTCCGTATTGTGTCCTATTTTCTTGTTATTTTATTTCTCCAATAGTTTTTAGATAACCAAAAATAAACAAAGACAAAAATAAACAAAAAATTTAAAGAAACAAATATATTGTTGTTTTGATTGAATCAATTTTTGTTTTCAGGTTCAACGAACGGGGATAAATTTAAAGGCGATTATGAGTAATGAATACGTAAGGCTTTGCATAAAGATATATCTCGGGTAGTCTGTTTTTGTATGGATAAACACTTTTCGTATTGAAACAATAAGAGAATGTTTTCGTTTTCCGATTTATATATTTTATAAAATTGAATTTAATTACTTTAAGTTTTTAAGGTTCAGGAGCAGTTTTGTCACTGAAATCGTAAACTTCCTCCTGAACCTTAAAATTCCCAAGTACAATTTCAGCGACAAAACTGCTTTACATGCAACGTTTTTTAAAGAAAAAAGCTCTTTTAATTTTAAATATAAAATATTATTTATAATGATAGATAATAAATACTAAATATATTAAAATTAAACTTTAAACTTTAAATGAAATCTTTCTTTTAACTAAATAAAAAATATCCAGCAACAAACTTTAATAACATTCACGACCCCCAGGTAAACATTTTTTCTAGGGGAAATGGAAAACATAAAAAACTAGAATATTCCCGTGTCTGAGTGATGTCGAGACTGAAACCATGACGGATGATAAAAAACACAATACAAACTATATAAAGCAACAAAAAAAAAGGAGAATATAATGCTGTTACGGCAAAGAGCCGGATGAAAAAGGAAACTAAAGCGAAGCAAAACTAATTAAATTATATGAAATAGAAATGTAAACAACAAGCTTTCAGCTAAAACAAAATAAAAACTTGATAATATGTATGCATAAAGGAAAAAGCGAAACAATTTCATGGTGGAGAAAACACCAGCTTTGGGAATTTGAAAATAAATGAAATTAAATATTTGTGTTTGTATATTTTAGCTAATAAATGTTTAAATAAAATTTTTAGCATACAAACAGGTCAGGAAAAAACTTGTTCAATTAAATTTGTAGCTAGAAAAAATAGTTAATTAATATATAATGGGTTTTTATAAATGAATATTTTAGATTTTAATTGGAGAAATAACGTTATCCATAAATTAATTAGTTTGTGGTGTTTCTAGTTGACTTTAGATACTTTTTAATTTAGGTGAAATATTTTATAATATTTTTTTATTGCTTTGTAATATTATTTCTTATTTAAGTACTAAAGAAACCTAAATCCCAAAGCATTCACCTGTTAGGCAAGTTCTGGAGATTTATTTTTAAAACAAGAACAACAAAGAAATACAAAGATCTAAAAGCAGATATAGCTTATTAATTATTATGATTGTTATTAACCTTTGGGTTGTTTATTGTTTGGCAACACGTCTATTTTTTGGCTACCTCATCACTTGCTCATTTCAATTTCCATATCCCCCAATTCCATTCAGAATCTGAAGTGCCCCCTTAAGCCCCGCACACTATATAGCCAAAAGATACAGATACATCAGCAGATACAGATACAGCTACAGCTAAAGATACATACATATGCGCTTGAGGGGAATTTCGTTTCGTATATAGAAATGTTTGGGGTCTTCTTCGGGGCTGTTTGGGTTTAGTCTGGCACTTAAAAACGGTTTTATTTATGGGCTTTTATCATTTCAGCTTTCCCAGGATTTTCTGATATCGCCATAAACAAATAATGCCTAATGTGCATTAACTCATAAACAATGCAAATCAGTATTTAACCACACAAGTGATTGAGGCAAGGAATCTGAAATTCCGGCTCTTGGAATTTATTCACCACATTGCCACTGCTACTTGAGGCCACTTGGACTTGCCCCTTGTGATAAATGGCACTATATTCCATCCATCTGCACCAAGGCCCCGGAGATACTTTTGGAAGATACTTCTCCTGCGTCAATTGAGATTATTTTTAAGCTTCTATATTTCAGCCATTCAGCTTTGAGTACTATATAGACATTTGTCATTTGCTGATGGCAATTATAAATATTAGAAATTTATGGCAACTTGCAGTACTTCAAAAAAATAATCGTGTTGGTAATTTTCTTTAAAATTAACAAAAGACTTTATTAATCTGGATATATCCTCTTGAAGTTATAATACAAACTGCGATTGTACACATCAAACATGGGATGCTTCATCACTATATGCCTGTAATGCCATCTCTCTGCCATTAGGATTATAATAGAGACCACATAGCCAATGATCAGGGCCACAAAGGAGCTCCAGAATTTTTGTAGATTCATCAGAGCCTCCTGTTGGGCAGGGGCCTCGGCGGGCAGTCGCTGAATGGCATCCTTGAGCCACTTGGTTATAAGACCTAAAAAGGATAGGAATTATTTCATTATATAACTATATTTTAAGGATATATATTCAAGGATATGTGAGGAGCAAGTTCGGAATTATAAAACTATATTCTAAAGATATCTGTGATATATTACGCACCCCCCTCAGCCAGGTGTTGTATAGAGCTATCCACGCGTTTCCTTAAAGCCGAGTTCTTTTCCATGGCCAATACAACCGGCATATTGACCACACAATCCTTCATGATATGTAAAGTGGATCCTATACCAGATCCGGAATCATCGGCCACCCTTAAGTAACGCAAAAAGAACTCGCTGTCATAGTAGGCACACTGACCCTTGGCTATACGTGCGGTCTGTATGGGGAGAGAGGTCTTTTATTATTCTTATTATTATAATATATTATATTGTGGTTAATAAAAAATGTAATAAATTAATTAAATGGGTAAAAGAGGGGGAATCTGTGGTTTATTTTAAACCAAGTGTTAATTTTCACATGTTTAAATTAGCACCTGGGGAAATTATATGGGGAAACACTATGTAACTTTAAGGTAAATATGAAAATAAAAGAAGAAAAGGGTGAGTTTTAAAATTAAACAAGAAAGAAAGCTAACTTTGGCCAGCCAAAGTTTGTATACCCTTGCAGGTAACAATTAAAATATATCGTAACTAAGTCAAAAATGCGTTAATTTCGATTCGGAAAGCAGTTTTGTGTTAGTTTTTATTAATTTAAAAAAACTGCATACCAAATTTAAAATTTTAAGAAATAAAAATTGTTGGCCATTTTTGCTAATTTTAATGATGTAACCCCTTATACAATTTCGCAAAAATGGCCAAAAAATCGATTTCTTCCTGACATGTCTAGAAAGATTCGCATGTTAATGCTGATCAAGAATATATATGGTTTATGGGGTCGGAAATGATTCCTTGACGTAGAGAAAATATTATTTTGTATTATAAAATCTGATTTTTTATATTAAAAAACTTCTTGATTTTTTTAAAATTAAAAATATCATAACTCGGCCAAAAGAGCATTAATTTTAAATCGGAAAACTGTTCTGTGCAAGATTTTCTACAGTTAATAAATCTGCATACTTTATTTACAAATTTTGAAAATTCAATTTTTAATCAAAATCAAAAATTTTAATGATGTAACCCCTTATGAAATTTTGCAAAAATGGCCAAAAAATCGATTTCTTCCTGACATATCTAGAATGATTCCCCTGTTGATGCTGATCAAGAATATATATACTTTATAGGGTCGGAAACGTCTCCTTCACTGCGTTGCAAACTTCTGACTGAAATTATAATAATAAAAATCAAGAAAAATTTAGAATAAATAATAAAATGAATAAAATTAAAATATTAAATATAAATATATATATAAAATATTAAATACATAACATGACCTGTCTATGTTTAGTCTGTAAATTTTCTTTTTCAATACAATTATAATCAATTAACCCCCTTAGATACTTTTCATATCACTTTATATTACCTTGAAGGCTTAATAAAATAATGACTCCAAATTAAAAATGTTGCCAAATACTCTTATCAAAGACAGATAACACAATAAGACTTCAAGAACTAGTTAAAACTGGTTATTGTTTTTCTAAATGGTGGTTTAAAGTTCATTGCTACGACATTTTGATAACGTCGGCACTTGTTCTATATCATGGTAAATAATTTAAGATCTTAGTTAAGGCCTGATAAGAATCGGTGAATTTAACCTACATATTTTTTTAATGATTTGTTGTGATTTTTAAAGCGGTAAATAAAGTTGCAATTTACTAATGAATAAACTAATAATATATACTATTTTTATATATTTAAATAATAATTAAAAACTAATAAATTATGCAATTTTTATATATTTAAATATTTGATTTACCAGATCCTCCATTTGGCTGATCACCTCCATTTTTTGGCCCACTTTTCGGGCCACTTCATCATTGGCATCTAGGAAAAACTGTCGGTTTTCGGAGACACCAGCAGAGGGTGGAATGTGGGAGAGCAGAAGGTCTTCCAGGGTGTCGATGGTGACTCTGTAAGTATAAGTTAAATAAATATATTAAGAAACATATTACAAAATTTATTTAAAAATATACAAACAAAATATTAATATATATTTTAATTTCATTTTTACCTCGCTGCCGGATTGGCTAAAATGGCAGTAAAACTGGCCCTATAAGTGGCCACCAGCAGAATGCAATAGATCCAGTACCAACCCGTCAGGACCCTCAGCGGCCAATTCCGAGGCATTCGTGGCAAGGCCACATAGAGGAGCATGCTGTACGTAAGCAGGATGCAATTCGCATAATCATCGAAAAGATCACGAGGTCGTCTTGATTCCTTAGAAGGACGATAGCGGGCTATGGCAATCCTAAAACTAAGCCTGCGATATATCTTAGGATCCAGGGGAACCCCATGATTCTTCCGAAGGCAGCGAAAAAATCCCGAAGAACCTCCTCTAGTTAAAATAGCATTCAGAAAACTGATGCCATAAAACACAGTGCCCACAATAAACAGGGAGAGCAGGACACCCGCCCACATGCCCCCACTGAAGGGCAGGATAAAGGTCTGCCAGGAATTGTCCGTGGAGGATTCGGGTGTAAGGAAGGTGAGGCAGTCGAAATTGTGAGGTAAGCTGAGCTCCACGGATTGTAGATACACCTGAAACTGATGCAAGTCACCTATGGCAAAGCGAGCATTGTGAGAAGCCTATTAAAAAATATATTTGATTTTATTTTTAATAATATATATTTTTTAAAATCCAAAACTCACCACCTCTTCTATAAGTAAGGAGTCTATTCTGGTTTCATTCTCATTATATCCTTCGGTACTTCCATAGTTTTCCCCTCCTAGTTCCCAATCTGGATTTTCACTTTGGTTTGGCTTGTAGTAAGTGGGTTGGAAATTCAAAGCCTTGCCCAGGGCATTCATGATCTCCACTTCAACGCCTTGGTAACTATTCGTGGTGTTCACCCACATAACCATGGGAACGTGTTCTGAAATGGCCACGGGCACAGAGGCATCTGGATGGGAGGAGGGTTTTAAAGGAGCTTAAATTATAATTTCGGGGAAAATTCTATGATTGAAGTTTAAAATGTAGAATATATAAAAATATATTAAAAAATGTTTACCGTATAAATTACTAGTTTTATCTGCAAATAGAATTTTTCCATTGATGCTTTTACCCATTTCCCAATTGGCAATATTTTTCACCACCAAAACCCCGCTTAAAATTTCGGGAAAAGCTATGGTGGATATGATGAATCTGCAAGAAGGAATAATTAATAATTAAAAAATTAAGTTTAATTTAAATAATAAATTTAAGTACAATTTTATTACATATATAACCCACCTACTATCCTCCAACTCCCATTTAAGAAAAACCGTTCCTAGAAAAACACTCCACAGATGCAGCATATCCCTCTCAATGAGTCTTGAGTCATGCAAAAGGATGAACTTGCTCTGGGCATCCAAGGACCTGCTGGCGTAAATATATCTCAAAAACCGCTGCACCTGCCAGCCATTCAGTATGGTGATCACATTGAGTTCACAGTCACTGGCCCTGATGGCCTTCAGGATGTGCTCCACCCGCCTGGTGGGTCTCGCCAGATCCTCGCTGGCATTCATATGCACAACAAAGAAGGGTACTACCTGTCGTCCTGCAGCCTCAAAGAACCTCCTGTCGTAAATGGAATAGTGGAGGTCATCCGTGATGACACCAAAGCATCTCTTCACATTGGCTGACCACAGAATCCGTTGCAGAAGCTGCTTCAAGTGCAGCTCATATGTGTCCAGGTGGAGATGAGTTGGGGAGGAGATGGAAATTAAGCCTGTGACGAACGTGAGGGACATGCAGGCCCCAGCCAGGACGCCCAGCCAGCGCATCCTTTGGCCTGCAAAGAGCAACTGTGGCCATTAGTTCGTTAACCTGCTTACCGGTGAAACCCACGGCTCCTCATTGCGTATGCAGATCTAATTAAACTTGTCCGAGCCCCCGTCAGTCCTCAGTCACTCATCAGTCACTCATCGGGCTTGCCTTTGGCCGACGACGAGGACGACCTGATTTACTCGCATTTAAACTTTCCGCTGGGGTCTGGGTTATCTAATTAAAGTTTTCTGGTTTCGGGGGCCCATGGGGAAATAAGTTTTTGGCCAGGTAATATGGATGTTTCAAGGTTAAAGGGAATCAAATTCCTTTTCGGCCAAGACAAGCATGTTTTTAGATGGGTTTTCTAAAGGTTTTTGGGGGATAAATAACATAAGAAGTTGTATAACAAAAAGTTGGTTAAAGATGTTAGTTAAAGTTAAAGAAAACCACATCCTTATCTACCAAAATATATCCTTAAATTAATTATCTTTGGCATTTTTACTTCTCCTTAAACTCACCTTGATATATAGCCCATATCTGCACTCTTAAAAGAACCCCTAAAAACCCTCACCACATGAGGTAAACCAAGACAAACCAGGTTAAAACCCAACTGAACCGCTTGATACAAATCCCTAAAAACCAACTCAAAACTCAAAACTGAAAACTCCAAGATAAAACTCAAAGAAACTGGACAATCAAGGGTCATTAAATTTCATTTAATCAGTCGCTCACTGATTGAGATCTATGGCGAAAGCGGTTCTTCCTCCCTTCCAAACCGATCTTGTCACTAATTTGACGACAGGCCTCGCGTCTCCCCCTTCAGACAAATTGGATCAGACTAATTTATCATAAGACCATAACTAATACCCGTCCGTCTTCATTAGGAGGGGGTGACGCGGGCTGGGCTAAGGGATATACAACATATCTCCGGCTGGAGCCACTGATGATGATACTGCTGCAGTCTTTGCAAAATCAGCGATCATCCGCAGTCAAGGCCCAGACACTAACGATATAGTAATGCGTACGACGACGACGACGACGTGTCACCGTGTCAGTCAGACCATCGGTCAGCCGATTAAAGCAGCCAGAAGCCGCATTCAAATACCCATTAATGTCAGCTCAAGTCAGCCGAGAGTCCAAGCCAATCAGCTTGCTGCGGATGTGGGCAGGTAACAGGTAACCCATCTTACGTATATATATATATATATATGTAGTATAGTATATAGCCAGTGTCGGGAATGGTCTTCTTCTGCGCTTTATTGTCGTGTAATTAACTTTTTCCGAATCGCCCGGATTTGGAATTGTTTGCACATAATTGCAATTTAATTATTTTCTCTCGCTCGTTTCCCTTTTCATGTTTTTATGGATTTATGTTGGTCGCGCGGTCTGCTGGCCATTAGCCTGGGTAACAGGTAACACCCGACCCAAGATCCATCCATACACTGGCAAACACACTGGCAGGCTGGGCTGGTAACCTGGCCGGCAGGTACGAGGTAGGTAGCGCAGAAATCGATTTTAGCCACCCCCGGACCGCTTCCCATGTCCAAGTGTCAGCCGGTGTTGGGTCCGGTCTCTGGACCGGCACTGGGAGAAAATTCTGGTATCATTTGTGATGATAAAACTTGAAGAAATATAGATTATAAGAGATAAAAGGATATTTTATTATTTAAAAATACATGAATTTTAATTTGAAAATTTTATTGTTATCAAATTAGAATACTAAATTTATAATTAAAAAATTATTTGTTTGTATACATTTTTTTTACAATTTTAAACCTAAAAAAAAGTCTATATTATGTAGTACAATTATAAAGTTTATATTCTAGTATAATAAATTATACAATTTTAGAAAATCTGTACATTTTTTAGCACAATAAACTTGTAGATGTCTAGATCGTCACGGTTGTTGTTGCTGCTCAAAAATATATCCCATTTATAGAATCGAAAATAGCACTGGTTTACAAGCTTAAAATAAAATAAATATAAGAAAATAACAAAACTAAATTTGTAAACTAAAAAATGTACTAATTTTATAATTATTAAAATAAAAAATAAAATGAATACATTTTATCAAATTTTTTAAGACCCTTTCAAAGACTTTTAATCGAAATCTTCTGTCTATAAAATTTCTAATAAAATTCAAAATTAATTCTATAAAAAGTTTAAACAACCTCCCATTTCTCCCAGTGTCATCCTGGTTCTCTGCTCTTAACGAGTGCATCGCATGTGGTGGGAACGCGCGGAGATTTCGGTGAGGTAAGCACTAACAACAGGGTCTCCAGCCAGCCGAGTGGAAAGCATTTTGCACTTTTATGGCCCAGATTCACTTGGTCCACGATCCATGGCCAAAAACAACAACAACAACAACAGCAAAAAGAACAAGAGAAAACTACAACAACAAAGCATAGACCCTGGGCTGAAAGTTGTTCTTGCCTCAACTGTTTGCATTGACACATTTTCTATTTTTGTTTTCCTTGGGAGATTTTCTCGGGTTCTCTTCAAAATTTATGGGTTCCTTGAGGTTACCTTCTGATCCCCGGAGCTGGAGTCGAGTTGAGCCGGGCCATTCGATATGCTTCTGTTTTAATTCCTACAAAATATTTTATGCGAATTTGGCAGTTTATTGTTTTGGTCGGCTTTGGCTTAGAGTGTGAAAATGTAACAAATTTTCCTCACCGGCCTGTGTGCGTGTGCCTGTTGTGGGTGTGCGTGTGCCGGTGTTGTATGTCCTGTGGGAAATAATTCAACAGTTTTCCCACCTTCTGTTCGGCTGGGCAAGTTTTCCTCTTTCAGCAACAATTTTCCCCTGATTTATGGCCCCAGCTGTGGTCCTCTCCATCTTTATCTATCTGCGACTGGGTTTTTCTCCCTTTCCCTTGAATATTTTTTGCTGTTTGTCCAGTTAAGCTTTTCCAGTTACTTACAGCAGGAATGAAATATATATATATTCTCAAAGTTAACTTTTTCTAGTTCATTGACAAAACAAAAATTGAGTTCGGTTCACACGCTCTGAGCTGGCGTTGCATATTTATATATATCACTTCTGATTAGTAAATCGTTGCCAACAGGTTTAATATGCAAATTGTATTTTGCCAACTTAATTTTAAGTAAATATAATTTTCGTGTTTGTTTTTTTTTGCGTATATTTTATTAATTTACATGTGTTGCTGGCTAATTTATTCCTTAATTGGAATATATGTTCATTGGAAATGGTATATGTAATCCGCTTAAAGTATTAATTTGAATTTGAATTACATTCATAATTAAATTCAAAAAGGTTCACCTGATTTATGCTTCCTATTTCCAACTGAATGAGTTCTAATCCCTCAGGCCTCTGCAGAGTTCAAAGAGTTATATATATATTTTTAGGTTGTATTTTAGGATTAGTCGTTATACTTTAACCTTAAGCTGCCTTAAAAGTTCATTGAGGGAGAGTCATGACCACCACTTGGATTTAATCTTGGTTAATTTTTATCAGTTGATTGCCCTCAGGCTGGCACAATTGTTTTATTAAAACGAGGTCAAAGAATAAATAAGGTAATCGGGTTTTGTTGGGTTCTAAATTTAAAAAAGTGTTAGAATGAAAGTAAATTTATTTAAGTAAATATATTGGGATTTTTCTTAGTTAAAAATAAGATAAGAATAAAGTATTCTTGCACAGACAAAAAGGTTTATGTGTGTCTCATTGACATATATATTTTAAATATATTTTTGTATTTTAAATATATATTTAAATATCTTAAAAATATACAAAAATATATCTTAAGTTTAAGAAGTTTTTGCTATAATCTTTCACATTTTTTGAGAGAATTAAAGGTAAATCTCTTAGTAATACAGCTCTTCGGCAATATACCTATGGTTTTCACATAATAATAATTAATATAAAAATACAGAAAAATATATAAACATATATATCAGCTCCTACATATATTTATACATATTATAGACCTCCATCTAATCAGACAGCTTGTATTATCTGACCAAACTCTGGCTGGCGTCTATTTGAACTAATTTCATTATCTTAATGAGAACGTTATTAAATTATTCACGTTTACAAAAGCGACTCGATTCGAACACGTTGTCCCATATCAATGAACCATCTACGAATCTATATGTACATATACAGACAAACATACTATATATACAATGTACAAACATACTACATATTCCAGTGGTTCCTGCCCCATTGTACTATACTATATTATATCTACTAGTCGCCGGGGCTCCATTGAATAAAACTTAATCAGCGTTTAATTAAATGCACAGAGAGACAAGGCAACTGTCCCCCTAAAGGATGGGGTGGGGAAAAAGGGGTGGTGGGTTGATGGGGTGGCGGGGTGGCAAAAGCGATTTCGTTGATTATGTAAATCAATTGAGCAGCGAGATAAAAACGCGTTCCGTTTTGCTGATAAATCGAAATCGTTCTTTGGCATTATTTTCTGTTTTTCCTTTTTCTCGTTCTTTTCCTCGTTGTTTTTTATTTTTATTTTCGTTTTTTTTTTGTTTTTTGTCCGCGGCTTTGGCTGGTAACGGTTTTTATATAATCACTTTGCCCGCCGCTTGTTGTTTGCCTAGCATTTTATTTTATTTTATTTCATTTTCCCAATACACTCATTGTTTTTCCATATACGTTTGTGTGTGTGTGTAAATCGAAAATCATGACAGCGAGCCTCTTTTTATGCTCTTCCCAAAAGAGGGTACAATAGCTTGAGCCAAAAGAATGGAATAGTTTTGGGTTTTTTGAGGTCTGAAATGAGAAGAAAATAATATTTCCAGATTTGGAAAGAAGGAAAATTCACTTTTTTTGAAAATAAATATAGAATTGCTAAGTAAAAAGTTATAATTTATTAAAAAATCCATTTAGGGGAGTATTTTTTTTATATCTTTGCAGGTTATTATAATTTTTGTCAGTGAAGAATTCATTTCCGACCCTATAAATCATATATATTCTTGATCAGCTTCAACAGCCGAGTTTATATAGACATGGTGGAAAGAAAAAAATTTTTAATTTTTTTTTTTTCAAAATTTTATAAGGGGTTACATCATTAAAATTCTCGAAAATTGACAAAATTTAAGATTCCCTAAAAAATTAAATTAAGTATGCAGTTTTGTTTATCTAGAAAAAAATAGCATAGAAAAGCTTTCCTTATTGATTTTAAGTCTTTTTTGGCTTAGTTATGATCGATTTTTGATTTGATTTTTTTTGATTTGAAAACACTTAAAATTATGTCAAAAAGTATGCTACAAAAATAAGTAAAATATTTGTATATTCATTTCATAATTGCAATCACAAATAAAGGGTCAACTCTGTCTATTTTCTTTAATAAAAATTATTTTAATTATCAATTAAATTATTTGCTTCTTAAATTTTAATTTTAAATATTATTTTAAATTAAAATCAACTCTAAAAAAGTATAAATATCCCAAAATTTAAATCCAAAGAGCATTCCAAATTCGTTAATTCATCCCCCCCATTTGATTTTTAGAACAATAATGGAAACTAGAAAAGCGCTTTGATTTGCAAAATTGAGACGGGTAATATCATGCGCTCAGTGGAGTCCAGATAAATGGCATTCGTCGTGCATTCAAACATATATTTAGATTTAGTGCTCCATTGAGCAAATTGTCCGCAAGCTAAGGCTATAATTTCAGACTATATTCAGGCAAAACGACACTCTGTCTAAATGGATTTGCAATCGGATATTCAATTGTCAAATTAAAACTATTATATAAGGCTTTTTTTTTAGTGAGAAGTAGATGAAATTTCAGCTCGATTTTTCTATTGAAAAACAAGCAATGCAAACCACTTATAGGCCAATTCATGAACAAGTGTTGTTAAGAGTATTTATATTTCTGGTTAATTACCGCACTATCATTCCAGTTGGTGTCGAATTGATATTTATTTTTTTCAGATTTATTTATTTTTTTTTGCTTATTATGTAAAGCCCATTGACTGGACTTACTGTGTCAGCGGCTGCTAATCGATATATATATTGATATATATATATGAAAAAGTAAACCCCAAACCAGACAAAGGCTAAGCAAGTTTTAACCTTAAGTCTGAAAATTATAGGTGATAAAAAATGTGTTGAGTAAACAAACAAATCTATACCTTTTGTTTTAAACATTTGTATACAATATTTAAAAAAATTATTTTTAGGTACGAGATTCAAGGGAATATTGCCAGGTATTGCCTAGTTTATAGGTACTTTCCCAAAATTCTAGGTAGAAATCTAATAAATTTATTTAAAGTGTTTAATGTTTTCTTCTAATTTTATTTGTATCAAGAATTGTTCCTATAATTTTTTATAATCTCTAAAATTTTGAGAACAATTCCCGCATAGAAACCAAATGCTGAGTCAGTCTCCGAATTTTTTGGGAATTTTTTTGGTAATTTAAAATGTTATCAAAAATGTTTGCTTAGCAACCAAAGCTGGAAATTAATTCTTAGAAAGTTGAAACCAATGTTCTCTTGGGGTTTTTTGTAATGTAAATAAAATTTTCATAATCATTGAAATCAAAATGTGTGCAATACCCACAAGTTTACATAAAAAATCCCATGTTTTTTATTATTAATTTCCTGTATGATGAAATTTTAGATTGCCAATAGCCAACCTTGCTTTAATTTCCAGCTTATCGTCTTTTAGAATCGGAAAGGTGCATTCCACCAAGTATAATACCAACAAGTTGTTATTTCTGTAATGTATTTTTGTATTTTTTTTGCTTAGTAACTAACAGTTGAGTCAGCGTCAGATGTTCCATATCAAGGCTCTCTCCGTGCAAAGGTTGTGCGGGGGTCTACGTCAATGTATCCCACTCTCCGTTATTTTTCGATTTTTTAACTTTCTGAGGGAGCTGACGTGCCTCTCAACACGAAGCTCTGATGAAATTTACCCAAGTCACCCGGCGGAGACACCATCGGAGGGTCTGACTAATGCGAATTCGGTTGCCATGGGCTGATTTTCAAACCCGGAAAGCTGCGACTGATGCAATCCGCAAGCGATCTAACCAAAAGTTTCGTGATTGGAGAGCCATATAGAAAATTTAATAGAATGTTCTGGTATATTCTAGAATTTAGATTATAATCACAGATAATCAAAGATCAAAGTTAGAGATAGTTTTATAATACGATCAAGATCTTTACATCATTTTATAGTGTTTTTTAAAGTTAATTTTGATTAAAATGAGTTATAATTTATATAAAATAGTAATTTATAATTTTTATGAAGTAGTTATTTTTGTATTTAATTAAATAAAATTTAACACTAGCAAAAAAAATTAAAAAAATTTAATTAAACAAAATATAAATTTCTAGAAATATTTTAATTTAAAGCGATATTATTTCAAGTCTTCAAAAAGCTTTTTATAATTTAAATACATGTATTTGTTTACTTTTTTACACCTCATCACACTTTAAATTCTTAAATTTTATTTTAAAATTAAATTAATTTTTTTTTTTTAATTTTTTGAATTTTTTAAAATCTAAATAAAAATCTTGAGGACTACTCATTAATCATTAAGTTCATTAATCTCCCAGAGAAGTCAGATAAAATCTTAAATAAATCTAACAAACTAAAAAATCTAATAAAAAGTATAAATTTTAATTATGTAAAAAATATATATATATTTAATTATGTGAAAAATCTTTAGAAATCCCATATAAATGTGTAACTTTTAGTAGCTTTTTTTCATCCCATTGCGAATGGGGAAACGGAGGCTCGACGTTTCGTATGACACACTTTTCGCAACGCCTTCACCATTCG
The DNA here is from genome assembly GCA_008042735.1 of Drosophila leontia. NCBI lineage: Eukaryota > Metazoa > Arthropoda > Insecta > Diptera > Drosophilidae > Drosophila > Drosophila leontia. Next base: position 49,473 of record VNKB01002253.1, on the reverse strand, counting down.
CCATCGCCATCGCAATCGCAATCGTTCTTATCTGCCTGCCCTGCCATCGGGTATCATGTTTACCCAATGATCTAATCAGCGACCCACGGAGCTTCTTTGTTGCCCCAAAAAAATGAAATAAAAAAAAAAACAAGACCAAGTTGCGAAAGAAGCAGACGCTTTGTCTACGCGATTCGGGACATGTTCGTGGAAATGTAGGAAAAGCTTCAAGGGGGGTAGGTAGGGAGGCAAGGAGCAGCAGTGGAACCACGCCATTTCAACGTATCTGAAGTGCAAAATGTTCGCGATAAAACACGCGACCTTGCCCAGTCACAACACACACAGAACAAAACAACACACAAAGAGCCATAAAAAGGAGGGACTAGTCGGGTGGGAAAGGGGGGGGTGAAAGGTAGGTAACTGAATGGGCAAAAAGGTGGAACGAAGTTCTATATAGGAACGTGACGCATATTTTCCCCTAGCACCGTTAAATATTGATTTAATATTCTTGAGATATATGTATAACCTAAGTTAAGTATTTCACAAGGGAATAAAGGAAAATAAATATAAAAATTTGGAGAAATTAAAAATCTAACTAAAATATTTTTAAAATATTAACTAGACTAGCTTAAAGTTGTGTTTAATCTTTAAATAATTAAACAAAATATTTTGATTTTAATAAATTTTCTTCAGCAACAGGTTAAACTTAATTGTTAGCTAAATAACTTTGTATCCATAAGATACTTTTAAAACGAGGCCAACTCTTGGCTTGTCAGTGTAGTTACTCTAACCGTTTATCTAATATATACTTATATATATATATATATATATATCTATATATAGTATGTGCACAAAATCAGTCAGACGATTTGTCGTCTCCGATGTGCACTGAAGTCTAGCTATAGCTATACTATATACTTTTAAGTTTGCTCAGAAAGAGGGGTAACTTGGAGGGGGGAAGCTTGGGTCAATACTGGTTGCGAAAAACTGTTGACTGATACTTAGACGGTCGCAAATTGCCTTGTTTTCGTTATCGCTATCGTATTTAACATCTGGTAGACAAACAGGCGACTTCGAACGAGACCACCATAGCAAACCGATTCCAAGCTATAGGTTAACAAAGGTAGAAAACGTCTGGAATGTTTTTTGAAATCGGTGAAATATATAGGACAAATGAAATGGTGAAATATATAGTATAATAGAATTATCTCCATATCTAATTCATTATTAATTATAGCTTAAAAAATGCGGATATATTTATAAATCGGATGTTACTAAATAAAGAAAGCTTAGAAATTTGTTTCTGTAACAACAAATATTATTGGAATTATCATGGTTCTTTGAACTTTTTGTAAGCAAAACAAATTTCGAAAATATATTTTCTTCTACAGAGCAAGTGATATTTTGGATTTTTTTTAACCGATTTCTTTTCAAAAAACTTAATTTAGTTCAACAAAAAATGTAAACCCTTTAAAATACATTAACAAATATCCAAATGACAACCTCAATTTAAAATTTCCAGACATGTCTATATCAGATAATACCCTGTATCTGCTACATCTGAACCCATCCTATTATATACTGTCTCTCTCTCTCCCCGAAAATTTTCTGATCAATGTCACAACAACGGCGACCTCAAGCAGCGGGAGATTTTGGGAAAAACCCATCAACCGAACTCATTGTGGAAATTTTTTAGGATAATTTTGGGTCTACTCTTTCGAGTCTGCTTCTTCAGGTCAGGAAAACCAAAACCTGATGAGATCCTTGGCTCATCATCAGGTAGGCAGGACTCGAGACAGTTGATGGACAGGAGGCAGGGTCGGGGCAGTCCTCACGTCTGGCTGATGAAATCATTTAGGGAAATCAAGAAATCTTAATGTCTTTTCGTACGCTGAATAAATTACGTCCATCAAAAAGTTCGAACCCCGAGGTGATACTCGATATAGTATATATGTATAGGTATGTTATAGTATTGTTATTGTTGCTATGCTAAATCTATTCAGACTCAATTTTGTTTAATTGATTTAGTGCGACATGAACCGGGAAGCGAACCGGGCTCTGAACTATTTTTAGTTATTAGCTGAGAGAAGTCTAAGTTACAGTCTACACTGAGGGAAAAAAGGGTATGTGGAGTATGAGAAAAAATATATCATAAATTAATTACGACTTGTCAGGCTTTGATATTGCAAAATTAAAATTTTAAATTACATTTTTCTTAAATTTTACTTATTTTAAAATTGTATAATTCTTGGGATTTTGTTCTGTGAAATTTGTTAAGTTTTTCTTAATGTTTCTAGACTTAATTTAATTTAAAAATATATTTTAAATAATTATTTATCTATATAATATTACATAAACCTTTAATTCAAGTTATAACATTTTTCCTAAGTAAAAAATACATTTTAAAATTTTTTTATTTTCCTATAAAATTTAATCATAATTAATACATATCATTCGTGACTTTTTGTATATTTTTTTCCTTTTACATATATTTTATAATGCACCATATCCTTTTCCTTATCCCCAGACAGAGTCAAGAACGTTTATGGTATTCAATTTTAAAATCGGAGACATAGACCGGCTTCTGACCTTCGTCGCACACGCAATTTTAGGGGTGATTAGAGCTCAGATGTTGGGCACATGGCACCCCTACCCCGAATACCGATTCCCTATCCCGATTCCCAATCCCATTGCCATTCCCACACCCATTTCCATTCCTATGCCGGGGCCAGAGTTGAGTGCTAAATTGATAAATTGCCTTGATTGGAAAGGAAGTTGTGAGTTGTGCTTGGGGTTGCATTGTTTTTCCCTTCGTTTTTCCGTTTCTTTTTACGGTGTCCATTTCCCGTAGCAAAGGGCTCCAGCTGAGAGAGTCCGGAGCTCCGGACCGAGCTGGCCATTAAAGAAGTCGAGTGCCCATTATGCGCATCCCTAATTGTGGAAGGAGACAGAGAGAGAGAGGGAGAGGGGTAGGGGTGAAGTTAACCCCTACTAGAAAAAGGGGTTACCCAAGGTTTTCTCAATCTGTATTTATTATCAACTTGAACTTGGAAGGTTACACGGTTGGATGATGTCAACTAGGGTTGTATAAACCTATTACTTGGGAATTATAAGATTATTTTGACTTGGAAAAATATTTATAAAAAATTTTACGAATTATTCTAAATAATTTTTTATGTATTTAAGTATATGTCTTTGTTTAAATTTTTAATATAAAATATTTTCTATTTATCTTAAAGTTTCAATTTTTTATTATTTTCTTCCTCTGCCTGTAATATAAACCTTAATTTTGTATTCTCCACAATTTATAACTATTTAATATATTTAACTGTAATTCTTATTTATGGCCATCTCTGATTTATGAGCCATCATCGGACATTAGTCACCTTTTTTCTTATCGAAATCGATCATTCCAGCACTGTTAACGGGCGGAACTCTTTGTTGAGAGTTTTTTGTAGTTGTTTAATAATAAAACGAAGCCATGAAGTCATTGATATAAAATTTTATTTCTGGGTTAGTCATTAATTGCACAGATTACAATTATTTGATTGGAAGAAAATGTACATTTATAGCGACATTTTTTTATGGCTTAAAGTCTATAAAAAATATTTAAATATAATAATTATAAATGTAGAAATTTGTTGAGGTGCAGTTTACTTATAAAAGTTTAACATCGATTTACTTATTTCAATTAGTTAAACAATTTTATAATATTTCAACATAACTACATTTTAAAATTATTATTAAATAGATCATTTATTTATATTAAAGTTGGTCTTCAGAAAGTGTTCATCAAATTGCCAGCTGTATCTTGACATTGTTGATTATATAAAGCACCTTAGCTGTCTTTGTTCCCGGGTCTCACATCTCACAATCTCACATGACAGGTGTGTCATAGTCAGGGCATCCCGTGCCCGTTCCCCTGTATCTTCTTCTGGCTCTCCAAACAACGTAACAACTTTGTGTATCAAATTTTTGCATAGTTTTTCATGGAACTAATCCACGTTCATCATCCCATCCAATGGGGGAGCAGTTAACACGGGTCCAGGAGGAAATGGAGATGGAAATGGGAATGGGTTTGGAATGGGCTTGGGGAATGGAGACTCGCCACCCAGAACACATGTTCATATGTCCAGTAATTTCATCATTTCTACGTTTTCTCCAATTTCATGAAACTTTACGTAGTCGCCTAAAAAAAAAAATGAAAACAAGAAATAGAGACTGAGAGACTGAGGTGGAGAGGAAATACAAAAGCAAAAAGAAAGAAAAAGAAAGAACCCGTTGCCAAGCAGAAAATGAACTATTGATGGAAAAAAAGCTGACGGCGAATGCAACAACACGAGCAAAAGACACAAAAGATACATGGCATGACTTTGTAGCAGATACAGATACAGTGTGAGGTCTCTAAGTTGAACTAAGCCTAAGTTGTCGAGGGAAATTAAGCATAGTTACTTACAAATAATATAAAAATAATAAAAACAAGGGAAATATTTAATTTAATTAAATTCCCAAAATATTTCTAAAGATTTTATATCATATCTTTAATTTTCTTAATTTTTAGCCAATTTCACCTGTATACGTGCCTGTAGGTGCCAATGTGTTTGCCGGTGTGTGTGCGTGTTTGTGTGTGCAGAATAAAACAGATGATTGCCCATAAGCAAAACGAAGAACAACAACAAACAGCAACAACAAAGCTTTGCATTGAAAGCAGAGGCTGCAGCTGAGGCAGCGACGTCGGCAGCAGAGAAAGGCCGGCCGGGCTCCAAAGAGCTCCATTGCTCTCTCTCTCTTTCTCTGCCTCTGTCTTTACTGTCGTTTCTGTTGCAGCAACGAAACAAAAAATAAATAAATAAATAAGCAAGCCAGCTAAAAAAAAAAAAGAAGAGAAGAGAAGAAACAACAGCAACAACAACAAAAACACTTACTGCACACACACGTACACACAGTGGGGCACAAATGGAAAAGAGATGAAAATGAGACGTTGCCGTTGAGCAATTCGAATCCAGGCCGTTTGGCTCACAGAGCGAGTGAAAATCGACAACGCCGCCAGAGCGCAGCCGTGTGTGTGCAGGCAATAAGAAAAAAACAACAACAATAGCAACAACAAACAGCGGAGGCAGCAGCAACAAAACCTTAGGCATAATACATATACTTACTTACTTACCTACCTAGCTATGGGAATATGTACGGCTATCTATCTAACTTGCCACATTCGAACAAACATAGTTGCAGCCAAACAGCTGTGATCAAATAAATAGTACTAGTTTTAAGGGGATTTTAGGGGACTTTTAAGGATTAAATATAAAATAATTAAAGAAGGGATAAAGATAATATACATATATGTATCTTTTACTTTAATTTTGACAGGAATAACTGATAAGAACTGTAATAGATTTTTTGGATTTATTTGAGAGATACTATATGCATATATCTGGATTAATCCTAACTAACTTAGAGTTATATAGCTCTCTTATTGATAATTCATTCAGATAAAATCCATTTTATTTAATACATGAAAAGGAAATATCAAATGAAACAATTTGTTGTTGTTCTACTTAATAATAAAAAAACACATGCCCGGCGTTGAGGTGTCAAAGACCGATTAGGAGTCAGTTTTAATCAGTCGTTCTACATTATTTGCTTATTTGGTTTGGATTATTTTAGGCACACGCTCATCAAACCGTACACACACGCTTAAAACAAGGTGCTTTCAACCGATAAAGGTTTGCGGCCAATAGAGGTTAACCACCTACAATATTTGCTAACCGATAATAATAAAAAATATATCATACATATATTTATTATTCATGCAAAACGTGGAGTTTTTAATGTCTATAACCTTTGCGATTTTAAAATTTAGGAAGTAAATAAGGTAGATGTTAATTATTTTAAAGGAGTTTGAGTTTGAAGTTTAATATAGATACAAAGATTTATGTATCTTACGGATATATTCTATAGGAAATCCTCGAAAACTACTAGAATGGATTACAAATATGAGTAATTTGAACATTTTCCATTCATTTCCCAGTTCTATTTCCCTAGCCCCCAATGTGTTTGTGCATATATGTATGCGCCTGTTGGTTGGTGTGTGCGTGCGTTTTTGGGGGGCGCGTTGACTGCGCGAAACGAGTTGGAAAATCAAGATACATGTGTATGTAAGCGTGTGTTTGTCCGTATGTATTTTACTGGCTGCGCTTGGAGCAGCGCAGCGGCAGAGGCAGAGGCAGCAAACTGCGTCTGATTTTGTATACACAATGCAAAATACACACACAAATGCATACATCAAGTAAATGCGAACGGGTGGGGGGCAGTGGGGGCTGAGGGAGGCTTGACTCAAAAACATATGATGAGCGAAACAGCTGCAAACTCAGAAGCAGCGGAACAGCAGCGGAGAGGCAGTAAAATTACTGCAAGCTAAGGCCAGAGAGCCAGAGAGCACTGCAAGTGCCGGTAAAATATCCAAGAGATGGGGGAGAAAGAGAGCGGCGAACCTGCAGCTGTGCAAGTAATTGAGTGGGAGTGCCAATATAGGCCTGAAAATATAGCATTCGCCATCATTTTAATTAATAATTTAAATATTTATGGTTTAAATACAAACAACTAACTAAGTTAGTCGCTGATTGCCTATTGGAGAGCCTGTTCCAGTTATTTTTCGCTGCCCAGCTGAGCGCATCAAGCGAAAGAGTGAAAACGCTACATCAGCTGTGAGCCAAAGAGAGCAAACAGCTGAGTGAATAGCTGGGAGAATGAGTGGGGTGGGGGAGCATAACCAGTTTTTTGCGAGTGAGACAACAAAGTTAGGGTTGATTTTCATTAAATTAAGAGAAAAGCCACAGATCAAGAGTGAGAGAAGCCACTCAAAGACCTAAAGAGTGTAAGATTAACTCTCGAGTGTAAAATAAAAATCGAAGAGAGAGGCAGAGAGCATAAGGGGGTATTTATCCATTTTCCACTCAAATCGCAAAAAATGACTTTATATGCGTGAAATTAAGAAAAGTACGAGATTTCCATGAAAAATACAGATTATTTAAATCGTGAAAAATATAAGGAAAATACGAGAAAAATTACAAATAGGAAAAACGGAAATGAAAACCCGGAAAAGTTGCCGAAAAATAACCTCCTTATGTACATAAATAAACGTATAATTTGCATTTGCACAGTTTTATTTGGGAAAAACTTTTGCCGGTTGCCCTGTTTTTTCAAGTCCAGTTCTCAGTTCTGAGTTTTTCCCGGCAGCTTTCCCTGTTTTCCCACTTTTTGCATAAATCAATTATGCATCCGTGGGACACTTTTCAACGCAATTCAATTGAAATCTAATTTTCTGTTCTAATGCTGCCCATTTTTCCCAGAAGAAATCTGTCTTTTATTCTTGTTCTTAATTTTGTTGAATTTTTCTTGTTGTATTTATTTTGAATTTAATTTTTTTTTGTATTTTTGTTTCTCTTAAAACTGTCACATCTCGCACGCTCAGCGGGTCACGTCGCCGCCGCTATGGAAACTCTGCTCACTAGGTGGCGCCATGCATGCCGTTTTGGTTTTGAGTTTTTCGTTTAGCAGAAAAAGATGTTTTTCTTTTGGTTAGAGATACTTTTTATTAAATAATTTTATTTATTTTCAAAATATATTAAATTAAAATTTACCTAAATATTTTTTTTAATTTTAGCTTTGTTTTTCGGCCATAAGAAAGTAATATATTTATTATACTAATTTATTATATAAGTTGATGGTATTTTTTTAACTTAAAATATTGGATATATTAAAAATTAATAAAAAAAATATATTTCTATACATTTTCTTATTGATGAAACCTCATTTTGTATTATTTTTGCTTTAAAAATAATTTATTTGGCATAGTTCTCTTTCTTATGGAAACTCTGCTCACTAGATGGCGCCATGCATGCCGTTTTGGTTTCTGAATTCCGTTTTTCGTTTGCCAGAAAAGATATTCGTCATTGTAGATTGAGATACATCGATTGAGATACATTTCGAGGAAAGGTTTTTCTTATATTATAAAAAGTTTTAAATACAAAATATGAATATTGTTTTTAGCAACATAAAAAACTGATTTTTAAGGCTAAGATATATTTTGATATTTTTTACTAAAAAAGGGTGTTTTAATAAAACGTTTAAAATTTTAATTTTTAAAATATTCTTATAGTAAAAAATGTAAAAAACAAAAAATAAGTAAAATATATATTCCTCTGCCACGTCAGCTATACTTATCTGCTGATTTTCGCCTTTCAATTGCACAAATCGCAATCGTTATCTTTGGGATCGATCGGAACACCTTTATCAAATTAGCTTATCGCGATTTGTTGTCCATTTCCATTTCATAGAGCCATAAATTAATTGGCATAAATTCCTTGGCATTAACTTTGGCTGGCAGCCCGGAAATATATCTGTATCTGAAGAGTACCTATCCCCCGGCACAATGAACTTGCCGAATTTGTGCTAGTCATAGGTTTGTAGCTACATATTTAAAACGATCTCCCTGCTATAGATAAGTAGATAATTTGCTCACAATTTCAGGTGATTTTTTTAGAGATTTTTTTTTTTTTGTAGGTTGATTTTCACCTGCCGCCCGTTTCTGGGAAGCAACGAAAAGAAAAACCCGCAACTTGTTCTTGATAATTTTCTTGGGTTCTGCACACGTTCTGGCCCCGCTCGCTTTTCTTTTCTTATATGTATTTTTTTAATGAAAATTTATGCATATGTGTGTGTGTGTGCCGGGGTGAAAATGTGTTGTGTTTAGTAAAACTAATTTAAATTTACAAATTGCCTTCGAGGGGGCCATGCCGCTGCCAGAGCGAAAGCCAAAGCATAAACTTTGTGAAAATTGCTTTCCCGGAAAAGCAGAGAGAACACAACGCCATCGAGGGAAAGTTCTCTATACAAACACACACACACATATATATATATATTATACATGTGCCATGGCTGTGATGTATCGCAAAGTCACAAAGGAAACAGTTTGGAAAGTGGATTTCAATCTCAAAAGTTGATTGATTTACCCAGCCAAAATGTTGGCAAAAAATCTAAATTATTTTACATTAAAGTCCGTTTTACTGTTTATGATAATGCAAATTGAGTAATCAAAGAAAATTCGATTCGTATAAGGTCTTTTCGGAATGAAAAGATATTGGTTTTTTGTTAATATCTAAATAAGAATTAATATCTAAAAAGGAAAGTAACTCATTTAGTTTTAATCTTTGAAGGATGTGTCAAAGTGTCGTCAGATGTTTTTTCTATTAGCTTAAATAAATAAATACATTGCCAATAAACAAATAAAGGCCCGTGCGAATATCTAGGCAGGCTATAAATTTCGCTGATCATTAACCCCACCAACCTGAATCACAGTTCTTTGTTCGCAATTTTTGAGAGGCCGGTTCTACGGCCAACTTCGATGCCGTTTCTGCTAATCAATCCGGCTGCCACGCCCCATTAGAGTTTCTAGGAGGGGGTAGCTGAATGGACTGAGTATGGGTCACATTTCAAAGATTGCGAAATTTCAAAGACCCGCGCTCAGGTTATCAATGAAATCATTTTGCAATGTGCCAAAGTCAAGGGAAACAAACAAAAGAAGTTCTCGTTTCAATTCATTTATTATCTAAAAAAACACATCTACATGCAAACATAAAGCTAATGTGGCACGAAAGATATCCTAAAGATACAGGCGGGCACGCACATATAGATGAGTGAGATTTCCAAAATTTACACAAGAGAAAAATTAAAAGGTAAAAATAACAATACAATAAGAAATATAAATTTTAATTATATTTAGTTTTTATTTTAAATTTCATTTAAAAATATATACACATTTTTTTATTTAAAAAAAATAAATAAAAAAAAAAAAAAAAAATTCAATTAAAACGCTTATAATTCCCAAATAACTTTTTTGGATAAACCTTTTTTTAGTAAAAAGTCAATAAAATTCGTAGAAACAAGTAATTTTTAGTTTTTATTTTAAATTTCATTTAAAAATATATACACATTTTTTTATTTAAAAAAAATAAATAAAAAAAAAAAAAAAATTCAATTAAAACGCTTATAATTCCCAAATAACTTTTTTGGATAAACCTTTTTTTAGTAAAAAGTCAATAAAATTCGTAGAAACAAGTAATTTAAAGGCATTTATTTCACTTAATATAATTAATTCAGGACTTTATAAATATTTTACTGCATTTTAAATAAAAATAAATACATTTTATACTAAACACTTCAATTAGATCACTTATAATTCCCAAGTATCATTTTTAAATAAGAATTTTAGGTACAAAACCAATTAAAAGTGTAGTTAAAAGTATTTTTAATTTAATTAATTAGGACATTATTAATTTTATATAAATATTTTACTAATAAATAAATTTTCAAATAAATTGAATTCCCCAAAAGTAGCATTTTTCCTGCGTGTACTCCCATTCACCAATACAAATGCGTTGTGCTTCATGGAATTTCATTTCAATCTAAAGGAAATTTGATTTTATTTATTTGAGCCAGCATCAAGACAAGTTGGATCCGGGCGAGGAGGAGGTGGAGGAGGAGTAGCCTGCGTGCGAGTGTGTGGGGTATTCATGAGATACATTTCAATCTTTCGTTTTCAATCTACGTGCAGCATCATCTCCTCAGCTTTTGGTCAGCAAACAACAATGGCAACAGAACACACGACAGAAGATGAATATAAAAAACATATAGAGACTGAAGATGGCAGGAAAATGCATTCAATTGAAAGGAAAGGACACACAGCCCCAGAGATCATGATATGAATATGAAATTATATCATATATCTTTTCATTTGCTGATGAAATTCTCGGGATTATCATAAGAACATGACCACATAATCGGGTCTCCCAAGAGCAAGCATATATTTAATTTGAAATTATGATGAAATTCGTCATAGATTTAAAATGAAAATTTGAGTGAAAAACTTTAGGGTTTCCTGGAAAAATGTATATATATGTATTTTATGCTTGTATTTAATGTTGAAACAATATTTAAAGCAACGGAAATTTCATAAAATTTATATTATTCGCTGCATTTCACAAAAGATAAGATAACTTGGCGCTGAATCAGGAAATGAAAACCACAAAGAAATACATTTTTGTACATATTTTGTATATATTTTGTGAAATGTTATTGGTTTTTCATTTTCCGGTATGGAATAACCACTTTAAAAATAATAATTTCACCATATCAAAAAATAAATCTGAAATTTTGAATTTCCCTTTTCAACGAAAACCGCAATTTCCTTATATTTTTATGGATTGAATGGTTTTCTTCATTTTGAAACTTGCTACAATTTTGCTTAATTTTTGCTTTAAATTTTAAACTTTTTTATTTTATTTTCACCAATTTCTTAAATCAATAAATATTATTCAAAAATAACTATTACTTTTATTAACAGTCTTTCTCAAGTCTGCCGAGAAAAAATCAAAAAAACACTTCTGCCACTTTGAGGTTTTTCGTACGCATTTCCCGCTACTTGACGGGTTTTCCCTCTAGAGATTTTTGTTCTTTTCACTTCGCGCAGCGAAGAGAGCAGGAAAATTTGCATTTTGCATTGGAAAATACGAGGAAATTCTAAAGATACGTTCGTATCTTGTATCTCGTATCTGGTAGCTGCTTTCTGGTTTCCATTTTTGCGCCTGGCAACAGCGCCGCTGCCGTTGCATGTTGCAAGTTGCCAGTTGCAACTGAGTTTCGGTTTCGGAGTGGAAAATTTCAGCCTGCCGCTGCTCGCGTCGACGCCGGCAGCGCAGTAATGGCAGGGTTGGTTTTTTTTTCCTTGCGGGAGAACATTTCCATCATCATCGCCCCGTCGCCGTCGTCCTTTGCTGGTTTTCTCCTTTTCGGCTTTTCCTGCGCCTCTTTTTTTTTGTGGGACTCGCAAAAGTCACGTATGCCTTTGGCAGAGAGCCGTGCCGGCCGGGTTGTAGGTGCGCATGAGCGGGACGGACGATGCTCTTGCTCTTGCGAGTGAAACAGCTGTTGAGAGCGACGGCTATTGAGAGAGAGAATGAGTGAGTGTGTAATACAGGCAGCCGACTTACATCAGCCATCATGGTCTCCCCTCTCGCTCGCACTGCACCCGCACAGGCGGCCAGCTAGATGAGTGCGAGCGAGAGCGGAGATTGCGCTCTCTGCTAATTGTTGCTGTCGCGAGAGCGCGATCCACCACCACTGCTCTCCCCAGCGCCGTCGGAGTGCGACGTCGACGTCGGCAGAGGCCGGCAGTGGGCTGGTGGGGTATATAAGGCCGCGCGCCGGCAGAGCAACCCATAGTAGCTTCGAAAACAAAATACACAGTCCAAAAAAGAAAGAGGTTCACAGCCAGAAAAGATAGACCGATGAAGCAGCAGCAGCAGAAACGTGCATAGCCAGAAATTTTCTACTGTTACACACATCATCCGCATCCAAAAGCCAGAAACTGTTTCACGAAGAATTCTATGCTACTACTAAATAATTAAATAATTAATAATTGCCATCAAACAAATGCAACGGACCAACGCCATTTAAGTGATACAACAAAATATAATACAAATAAAAGTTTAAACAACATAAGTGCTGTGATTTCCACTACAAAACAACAACAACAACCAACAAGCAACCAACAACAAATGTTAATTTAAACTGCAACAACAAGAAATAAATGAAAAGAATATAAAATTCGAAGCAATCAGCAAAGCAAGCAGCAAAAACAAACAGCAAATTGTGATAAAGTAAATAATATTAATTAATTAAAACGTAAAAGTGATACAAAAAGCCGTCGGCGAAACGAGCAGAGAGAAGCGAACGAACACTCGAACGATATTCGATTCGATTTCGACTTTTCCACCGCAACAACAAAACACACAGAAAAACCAATGAAAATGGATGTTATTACCGTGCAAAGTATCTACGGCAGTGTTCTGGGATCAAACAAAAATAGAGGTACGTTTTTGAAGAGAAGAAAGTTCTAGAAATATTTTTCAGAAAATTTGAAAACATTTTTTTAATAGTTTTGAAAAAGTTGTGAAGTGCTTGAGTTTTATTAAAATAATTCTGGAAAGTTCTGGAAATATCTCAAAAAAAAAAAAAAATATTTTTCAAACTGTTTCACATGTTTCAAATTTAAATATATTTCCTGTTTATTTCATTTCCTATTTCTGTTTGCTCTTCGAAATCCTCTTTTTAAATTTCATCAGCCCTTCGGCAATTAAATTTGTAATTTACATTTACACAATGGCAAAAAACAAAAATGCATAAAAAATCAATTTGCACTTACAAAAGAAAAATGTCATAAAAACAGGCAACAACACGGTCACGTACGCAAATTGCAACAAAAAATTAAAATGTAAAAAAAAAATAAGAAACAAAAAAACCGGAGCGCCCCCCAACAGCAGCAGAGAGCAATAAAAAATGATTTTTCGTTTTCTTTGCTTCGCTTTTTTTTGGGCTCTTTGCCCTCCGCCTTTCCACACACTCTTTGTGTGTCTGTCCGTTCCGCTTTTATCTGGCGTTCGCTGTTGCCAAGCGGCTGTTGCTCATTGCCTTTTAGTTGTTTGTTTTTGCTTTCCGTTTTTGATTCGTTATTTGGGCTGTAGCAAGAGGCAAACCGAGAGAGATGTTTACATTAGATTTTTTTTTTTACAATTTTACAGTTAACAAAATACTTTTTAAAAAAACCCTTTACTTATACCAATTTTTCCTTTTTTTTTTATTAAAATTTTTAGATTGGACCAGCACACTGACACGGCCAGTTACCGTGGAGAACGCCGCCTCTGTGGCTGTTATGCCCAAGAAGGCCAAGACTGCCACCAGTGGCAGCAACAGCAGCAGCAACAGTATTAAGCACAAGCAGCCAGCGAGCAGCGGAAATGCGAGCGGCAGCAAGAAGACCAAGCCCAGCGGCAGCTACAACAGCAACTTCTTCTATGGCGACGAGGAGGAGATCGTTAGCAACAGCAATAATAGCTACTATGCCCAGGCCCTCGACACAAAGGCCATTGAGGAGCTGTCGGAGCGTCTGCTGGACGAGCTGAGGGCGGCCAAGTCGCGCCATTTGACCTGCACAGAGGTGTCGCTACCATGTGATCTCACGCCGAGCGTGGCCCGGGAAATTTTCCGTGTTTCGGAGAAGGAACCCTGCGGCATCCGCGGCTGCACCATTTACATTGAGTTCGAGGATGAGCCCAAGAACTCACGTCGCATTGCCTCAATCAAGGTGGATCCCGACACGGTGTCCACCTTTGAGGTGTACCTAACACTGCGTCAGGACCATCGCGGCTGGACGTCGCTGCTCCCACAGTTCATGAAGAGCTTGGCACGCACGATTACCATCAGTCCGGAGTACACGATTACCAAGAATAAGTTGTATTCTGCTGATGGTTTGGGTGCCAGGCGAAGCTATAGCTTTGGCAGTCATGCTCATAGCCGGCCCAGTGCGGCCATTGCCACGCCCACCAACTAGGAGGCCGTAGAAGAAGCCGCCGCCTCCTGTCCAGTCCAGAGGATGTCTGCGGAAAACACCAACCCTGTGATGATCGAGAGCAGTAGTTTGTTGCAGCAGCAACAACGAAGCAAGTATTCGAAGCCACCCCACCTACACACACACACACACAATACACACCACACACACACACACATTAGGGTACGCCAACCACACTCTCATACTAATACTATATAGGGGACCGCCCAGGCCCAAGATTTTTGTAATTGTGACTCTCACCACCATTTTACTTAGATGCGTAGTGCTATAAACAAAATAACTAGAGTTTTAAGTTGTTTCTCCTTTTTCAACAAAACGCAAAAGCAAGAAAAACAAAAAAACAAAAAACGAAACGAAAAGAATAGGAGCGAGCGGAGTTTAAAAGAAAAAAAAAAACCAACATGAAATTCAAAGACGGCAGCCCCACGAGAGGGGGTGTATTCATTCCACCCTCCACTCGATTTTGGGGCTCGCCGGTCGACAACTCATGAATATGTGATACTGTTTAAGATGCTAAGAGTCCTCCGGCCGGGGCGACCAATTCCGGCCGAGGACGTTGATAAAATTACACATTACACACACCCCACACACACAAAACACACGATAAAAAAACATCAGAAAAGATTCAATGTGAACAGATTTTTTTTAAAAATTGTATGCTATATAGGTAATAAACAAACAAACAACAAACACAATACAAAACAAAACCAACAAAACAAACAAACTTGATCTTGGTAAATTTAAAATTTAACTTTAAAACTGAGAGAGGCCTCCCTCCATCCACCGTCTCGTCCCAGTGAGAGGAAGATGCGGAGGCGAGGATGAGAACACACGCTCCAATTTTAGTTAGACGCAGCTTGCTGCAATAAAAATTTTTTAAATTATTAATTAATATTAATTAAAACCAACAAATTTTAGGATTTTAACAAATTTTTATATATTATTAAATGTTTAGCGCGTACTACACACAAAAACAAAACCATTAAAAAAACAAAAACAAAAAAATAAAAATAAAACATTTAAAAAATACAAAAGAAAATTCACAACAAAAAAATCTATATAAAGAGAGAATAAAATTACAAGAAAATAAAAAATCAAGCGTAATGTTTAAGGCAATGAAAATATCTCAGTAAATGTGAAAGCGTAAAAAATTTGTAAAATTTTTTTGTCTGTGTAAAACTCCAATTGCGATATAAAAACAAAAATTAAAAACCTTAATGTAGCCAGCGATAATAATGATAATAAAAAATCCACAGAGATCGTCAAATAAAAAATTTTAAATTTAAATCTAAAAAATAAATGCAATGCGATATAATTTGTAAAAATTACAATTAACGTAACAAGGAAAACTTAATGTTCTCACAAATACACAAAAACACACACACACATACAACACACCATCCACACATACACATGCGAAACACGAAAGTATCTATTACCAGCAAAAAGTATCTATCAAAGCGAAAAAAAACTATTTATTACACAAAAAAGCGAGAGAGAAAGAAAGAAATAAACAAGCAAAATACGAAAAAAATACATGTATTAATTTTTTTATTATTACAAACAAAAAGCAAAAACAAAAATATATTGTATTTAATGTTAAGTTTTTTTATTGCGTAAAACCAACAAAATAATTGTGAGAAATTTGTAACCAAAACAAAACAAACAAAAAAAGCAAAAACATTTTGTGAAAAAATCATACAACACATACAGAGCGAAAAACAAAGGCAAAAAAAAAATTACAAAAAATAAAAGCATATAATTTTTCCTGCGCTAGCGGAAAATAATTGTGGAAAAAATTAAAACAAAACGGCTTTCTTTTCTGCTGCAAACACGGGGGGGTTGGGCAGGGGGCTGGGGGCGGTTTTAGCTTGTTGCGGGTGCAACTTTCTTTCAGCAGCCACCGAACGAGTGAAGAGCGGCAACGCCGCCCGCCGCACAACCCGTTACTGCCACGGCCATGACAACTACACTGAGAGAAAAGCCAGATGTTTGTGGAATCTTTTGGCGAAGAAATTGAGACTGTAAATAAGAGACTGTTATGGGAATAGTAAATTACTATTTTAAATAAAAAGATTTTTATTTGAAGAGAAAACCATGTTGGTGTGATTTTTATTATAAATTTTAAGGGTTTCTATATTAAAGATAAATTATTTTGCTTAAATAAAAGCTAGCCTTTAAATTACAAAAAATATATATTTACTTTTAGGCATTGTATAGAAATTCCAAAGGAAAATCGCAAAATCGTAGACAGTTTTTATACAATTAAAATTAGGCTACGAAAAATCTATTAAATATCAATTTTTTTTATAAAAAAATTCCACTTAATATTCACTGTTTTCTATATTTTTTAATTTTCTTGTCCTTTTTGAAATATTTGATATTTGGTTTTTAAAATTTTAATACTTTCCTTTTTAAATTTTCCAATTTATGCTCTTAACTAACCTATAATAAATTTAAAAAAAAATATAATCGACATTGTAAAATCTATTTCAAAATAATATTTTGTTAATTCCTTACCAAATATGTATATGTATAGGGATATTTGTAGAAACAGCCAAAAAATCCGTGATCAGTGACAATTTCTGTGCTACCCTCATAGGTTCAATTTATATTATATTTTAATATTTTATTTTTATAATATTAAAATCCTTATTATTTTTAGAAAACTCTCAAAACTAATTTCCCATTTAAATAATTGATCTTAGTGCCTTACATTTTCGCTTAGTGCACTCAGTTGCAGTAGTTACACAAACGGCAACAATCGCTGCCTCGCGATCAGCCAGGGGAAGACAATTGGGCAACCAGTTTTTGGGCTAGGCCCACAACTTGTTGTTGGGCTATGGATGGGTACTATGAACTTGGCTGAAAAGCGGCAACGTTGCCGTTGGCCAAACAGGCTGAGGTTAATGCAAAAAATAAAGTAAGTATAAAAAAGAAAATGTAAAAAAAAAAAATTCAAGAGTAGGAAGAAATCTCACAGATTAACGATTGTCAATAAGTCGCTTTTGTGTAAGTTAATACTACTACCAAATAAAGGAAAAGACTTGACTTGACAAGTCAGGAACTTTCAGCCAACTTATCTTGTATTATAATCTAGTAAATCTTTTGTGCCGATATTAAGTCATGCCTTTTATATAAAACTCAAAGCGTTTTTTATTTTCAGTCATGAGTAACCTGGGTAATTGTTTAGCTTTATCTACAAAGGCAATTATTTAAGCTTAAATAAGGTTGAAAAAAATATAAAGAAAGTGTAGAGGGTAAGAAAAGGGGTAGTAGTAATAATATATAATATATTTAAGCTCACAGAAAGGGTATTTCCTAACTTAAAAATATTGTTATTATTAATTTAAAACCAATTTAAAATCAAAATTAAATCGTATTTCTCAATGCAAAAAAAATCTAATTAATTTAAGAAATACTATAATTAAACAAAACAAGCCCTTATAAGGACAAACTTTCTAAATTTATATGACCTTGAATTACATTCAAATACAATGTTATTTTGTACATTGTATAACTAAATGACAACTATTTAAGCAATTTAGATTCAGTATATAAATAATTGTATCATTAAAATAATATAATTAATGGTCTAAACAAAATGTTTATTCGGGATTCTATAGATTTTAACCGATGTCTCGGGACGTGTGCCATATTTTTGCAGACTTATAGAAAAATCATTTAAAATGCTGTCATACTTCTTATTAAGGTAAAGCATCTAGTATTTACAAAAAATTAAGATAAATGAAAATGGGAAAAGGAAAGCCAGGCCGTCCAGGGGGGCATATGACACTTTCTTTGGATCCATTGCGATATTTGTGTATATATTCCGTCATTTCTGAAAATAGAAAGGGTGCAAGTGTACTCGAAAACACATTCGAATATAGTACGCTGAGAGATCATATAGTAGAGCATATAGTAGTAGTATTTTTGTGTGTTTGCGGAATCTTGTTCGGGGTTGATGGGGCGAAACTACAATCAGTTCCAATTAGAGGCGAAAATAGAATTCAATTGTCACGTCATAAAAAGATTTAATTGAATCAATTTCACGTCACAATTCGTTTGCATATTTCTGGGGACATTTCGTTTTATTTTTATATACATACGACTTTTATTTCGCATACTTTTATATATAATTTTTTTATATATTTTTGAAACGTATTTTGAACTCTTTGTGCGTTTTG
This sequence comes from Drosophila leontia, assembly GCA_008042735.1. Classification (NCBI taxonomy): domain Eukaryota; kingdom Metazoa; phylum Arthropoda; class Insecta; order Diptera; family Drosophilidae; genus Drosophila; species Drosophila leontia. The sequence goes on along the minus strand of VNKB01002253.1, from coordinate 30,843 downwards.
TTTTTGTTTTTTTTTCAAGGCAATTTTGATGATGACGCTTCTGGCGCTGATAATTTCCTTGACTTTGTAATTTATTGATGTTTTCAAAAATATTTCAGAGACCTGTGCTCTGCTTACTGGTATACTATTTTTGTGTCCACCTCAAGATAGTTTTTACGAAAAACACGTTCCGATTATGGCCCACACGCGTTAGCCAGAAATAAGCTGGCCACATTTTCGCTGCGTGTTTTCCCACAGTCAGAAATTCTTTTCATTTCTTATCTTTTTTTTTTGTTTAGTTTGGTTTAGTTTAGCCAACTTTATTTTTTATCCAGAACATCTGCTCGGTATTCCCCAAAAAATTCCGAACTTTGAGCTGGAGTAATGGGGGTCTGGGTTAATATTTGTCGTATTATTTAACTTGTTGTTTGCTTAACGGTTTTGTGTTTTTGTTAAATTCTAAACTGAATAAATAGATTGGTGTGTCATTTTTGTCAACACAATTCGCATGCATATTCTCTCAAATGCGGAATTTCTGTTATTGAAAGCACAACACAAATGTATCTATATTTGTAGACATTATAAGATATATATAAAAACGAGATAGGAACAAATAAGAAAGATGGCAAATATTTGGTCAAGTCTTGGAACTACCCATCCACAGTTGTTGGCCAATTAATATTAGTTGTATTCTTTTTTATTTTTTTGGGTTTTTTTTTTTGGCCATGGAAAGTCTCCAGCTTTATTGGATCTTCGGCACGTGTTGGTTGAATCGCTAGAAATCCGTTCGATTTAAACAAGAGATTTTTGGACTTGTCACACATCCAAACCTCTGTCGTAGGTGGACTCGTTTTTGGACGTGCCAGCTTATTATTATTATTATATACTACTTTTTGTTGTTGTTGTTATTTTCTGCGGCACGTGGCCCGGGTGAGGGGTGGTATTGGAAAATTGGAAAATATTCTAGCTGTCACAGGCAAACAAAAAAATATATATATATTTCAAAATTTCCTACGATTAATTTATTTCAAATTTTGTTCTGCAAATTGAAAAATATCTTCCCAGAATTTGGCTGTCCAAAAAGTGTGCAGATACATGTGTACATTTAGGAAATAAGGTTAAAAAAATATGAAAAGTGGTTTTGACAAGGCTAATTTATTTTTTAGTTATTACTTTTTATTATATTAGAATTACTAAAAAGTTATAAGAGTCATAAAACACTTATTTTTAATATGAAAATAATTTTAGGGCGATTTTAGTGTTTAAAAGGTAATTTTAACATTTTCAGGAAATATACCTAAAATTATAATTATAAAAAATACAGTTTTTATAAAGAATTCAAAATAAAAATTCCAAATCTTTAAAATATAAACTATTATAATTAAATCCTTAAAAATATACCTTTACATCCATATTTAGGTTCTATAAAATTCTGTAAAATGTTTCCTTACTTTTTGCTTAGAAAAAAGTATAGTGTTATACCTCAAAAAAATACCTGCAAATCTGTTAGCCACCTGACTTGACCCAATTTAGCCCGAAAAGCAGAAAATAAACCCCTAAAAACCCCTAATCCGAGACAATGAATGCTACACACAACCATCATCATCTTCTCCCATTACTAAGCCCCGAATTACAGCCTGCTCCCATATTATAATGCCATCAATTCCATTGTAGTCGATATATTGTTAGCTGTTTTTGTTTTCACTACCAGCGCGCTGCTCTCTCAAAGTGTCATTATTCCCACAGTGAAAACTTGACCCGTCCGCCCCCGGGGAAAAATTCGGAAAATAAAACTCGGGTGAGGAGAAAATGTGCGAGCAGGCATAGGGCCAGGCCAAGAGGGCAAAATCCTCAATTGTCATGTTTCTTGACAATTTGTCTATGGGCAATCACAGCAACCAATTCATACCATACTTACACCCCAGACATCCATCTCTTCTTTGACAGTTTCTACGACCTTCGGAATCTTTTCAGTTTTTCAGTTTTTCAGTTCGTTTCGGTTCTTGTTTTTTCCTTTTCTGCTGCTGCTGAGGAGGGGTTCGTTACCCCCGCCCCGTTCTTCTTTGTTGTAAGCAGACCACAAATAGATCTTACAATATATTATTTCGATTGGACACGGTCGCTCCTCGGATTCGCCCGTCCGTCTCTCCGTCTCTCAACTATTCCAAGTCTCTAGAAAATGGTTCGGGGGCTAAAGGAAACCTCTGTGTTTGCTGTCCAAGTTCAATGAGCATTACGCTTGAGGTCGATATAATAGCAATTGTAATGGGAATTTCTAAATTATGTAGAGGTATTTTTTAGCAGGAAGAGAAAGAGGGAGAGAGCAGGAGAAAGGAATTTATTCTTGAGATTTATTGGGGGGTTTTCTAGGGGGTAGAAAGTAGCTTAATTAAGGGTTATAAAATTATACCAAAAGAAATATTTGAAATTATATAGAAGGTTCTGTAGTACTATTAATTAATTTATATATTTTTAAAAACCTTTAATGTTTTTTTTTTATTACTTAGGGGTTGTCTTTTTAAATATATATTTTTAAACATTTTTTGATATATAACAAATAATAGTTTATTATATATATTTTATAAATTAATGTAATAAATTGAAGTCTGGTTAAAAAGAAAGAAAGAAATAAAAAAAATATATGGAAATAAAACCCATTACTTAATAAATAAATAAATTACTTAATTTTGTAAATATTCCATTTGTAAATAAATAAATAACTTAATTATCTGAATTACATAATTACTTTATAGCAAAGCAATTTATTTAATACCCCCTAATAACTACTCATTTTAAACCCCAAACCCTTTTATACCCTTACATAATTACTTTATAGAATAATTCCCTTTAAAACCCACAATTTGTTGTAAGTAATTTCCAGTTGTTACTAATATTTTGAACTCAGTCGTGCATGTAAAAATTTGCATATTTATTTTCTTTCAGGTACAATGTTTATGTATATGTACAGGTATGCTCGTATCTATGAAAACCTTTGCCTGTTGTTTGCATTTACGAATTTTTGTTTTTTCCACTTGTTGTTTGCCTCTGCTGCTGCTGATGTATCTGTATCTGTATCTGTGACTCAATGGTTTTCGGTATCGCTTTAGATTTGGTTGTTTTTCAAAAACTGATAAGGCAGCAGTCCGTGGGCCCCATTGTTGCTGTTGTTGCAGGTGGCTGTTGCCAACCGTGTGAGCCAAGCCGTCGACTGTGACAAACAAATGTCGGGCGACGAAAGCGGAAATGCGAAACTCAACGAAAACAGCAACAACAACAACAACAGCAACAAGCATAATAACAACAACAATAGCAGCAGCAAATAATACAAAAGTAAAAATTAACAACAGTAACAACAAGAGCAAAAATAAATGTCAACAGTAATTGTAGCAGTTCCAAGGTTTTCACAATATGAATGATAGCCTACACTCAGACACTAACATAAATATATGCTATATATGCTGTATACACAGAGAGAAATTATGCTTTATTTTAAAATATTAATTACAAAATTAATGCAAATTCAATATTATTTTAATAGATTTTTTATATAAAATAAATAAATAAATCAGAATCAAGAAGATTTTTTGTATTTTCAAAGTCACAAACCCTCTAATTCATAGTAATTAATAATTTTAATATATTCTAAAATGTATATAATATATTTTTCGTGTGTATAAAATTCGTATTCGTATTTGTTTGTACACTTTCCCATTTGTACCTGGCTTGGCAACAAAGCAACATTCACAAAAAGAAGAAGATACGGCAACAACAACACTAATGAGCAGCGAAGGTTTCATAAATCGAAACAATAAAAACAACAACCCATCTAGTACTTAAAACACACAACAACAATAGAAAAAACACCAGCAACAACATTGTGTGCAAAAATTGTGAGTCATCTGCAAGTAGCTGCAAGTTGAATCCATGATTTAAACAGCACAGGTGAAAATAATAGTAGCACTTTCGGATTTTGTATTAAATAAAAATAATAAAATATAATGAAATGAAATATATAATATATAAAAAAATATATATACAAATATTTTAATAAAAAATTAAATGTAAATTGTGACAGATATTGGACTTGGAATTCTCAAGTAGGAATTCTACGAAAAAAAAGTATTAAGGTCGATATGGATAGCTCAGTTTTTAAGGCTGAATACCAAAAGCTGCAGCAAGGACTCTTAATTTATGTTTATAAAATATTTAAAATGCTTAACACCCAAATTTTTAACAAAAATCATATGGCGTTATGCATCTTAAAACTTACAATATCTTTAAGTAACTTTGTTATTATTTGAGCTGGTGTTTTAATGGTGTATGTTAATATTTTAAAAATATATTAATGGTGAATATGTATATTTATCTTCAATAAACATATTATTTTCTTAGAAATTTATATACATATTATTTTCTTAATATATATACTTTTATGAACATTTATAATTTTCTGACCCCGAGTGTTTAAAGTGTGTGTGCTGGTTCGTGTTTCTCGTGTTGCCAGGGGCTCGATTCATTCAATGAGCCAACTCTCCGACGTCAGCGGCAACAACAATGGGAACAATGCATAAACATCTACAATAGCAACAAATACAACAACAACAACAATAACCATGGGCCACATGTGCAAAAATTGTTTAGCATAGAAACAAAAGATAAACAAGAAGCAAGTGTAGCACAAAAGGAGCGAAGGTAATAACAGTTGAGCTGGGAAAGCAGATAAGTGGCAAGAGGAGGAAAAGTCATCAGAGAGCCGACTTTGGTAGGTAATGTAAAGGAAGGAGAGGAGGGGGAAGGGTCTTGGGCGATTATCAGATTAGAGCGGCAAAAATATCCGTAAGGCCCCTGGAGACCATTTCAGTGCTCGGCAGAAATAAACAAATTTTTCTTCATTTTTTTTTTTGTTCAGAACAAGTATCCGGCAGATACATCTGAATTGCCACGAAGTGGCCACAATGCGGCAACTGTTTTGTGTTTTGTTGCAAGACACAATTATTATGCGAATATTCAGGCAATAAAAAATGTAAATTTTAGAGCTCTCTCTCTGCTTATCTATATTGTGCCTATTCGGAGTGCCGCCGCCACATCTAATCCCCTGAAGATGAGCTAAGAGATACACAAGATACGAGAGCTATGCACTTAAGTACATGCCCGAGGGCCAAAAGCTCAACGCTAATTAAATAATGGCAGAACATTCGTTGCCGTGTATCTGCCAGATACGCTTTTTATCAGCCACAAAAAGATAGAGGAGAGGGAAATGCGAATTTTATACTATTCTTTGTGATTCGTGACTGATGGTAATTTATTTCGAAAGTTTGAGAGCAAAAAAAAAAATAATATAATACAATACTTTTAATTAAAGATTCTTGTCTTCATCTACAAGGTATATATCTTTATCTTTTTCTTTTCTTTCTTTTTTTTCTGCAAAATGAGGAATATCTATTTTTGTCACAGCAAGATTATCCCATGTACATTTGTCTCGTGCGGCTTAGCATTTAAGCACTTACTTTGTAATTAATTACTTACACGTCCAAACAGATATCGAAACGAGACATAATCTGCATAGAGAGACCCGTCAGTTCTGTCAGACTTTCGGGACTTGTGAGGTTTTGCCTGGGCAGATTTTTATCTCGCGAAAAACAGGTTCCTTCTTTGTATCTGTATATCTTTGTATCTGTGTATCTTTTGCTCTCCCAGGAAGCATTGACTCCGGCTGAGGTCATTACGTTGTATATACATTGTATGGAGACGATCAGGTTATAAAGCTGATCGATTATATTGAAAATGTAATGATTACTGTGATTACTTGAGGAGACTTTGTAAGGGGTTATACTTATAGGGTTTTATTTTTAGTTTCTGGATTAAGTAGAAAATGACTTAAGGCTAATAGCTGCTTAAAAAGTAGAGATTTTATGATGGTTATTTAATAAAATAGGGATTAAGATTATATATTTTTTTATATTTCTTTCTAGCTACAAAATGTATCTTTCATAACCAACTCTAATTTCTTAGCTCAAAAAACATACACTGATTCCTTGGGCAACCTTTTGGGTTTTTGATGAATGATTCTGTGATCTTTGTAAGTTCAAATCTTCCTGTGCATTCGGTTAACATTTGGAAGTGCTGCAGTGCATCGGCACTGAGTGTGCACGCGGCAGTCCACCAATGCCGAACCACTGAACCACGCAACCGCCGAGCCACTCAACCACACTCAATGACTTTATTTTAATTCGAAATTCGCCTCGAGTTGTGCTCTTTTTTGTGTCTTGGTTTCCATCGTTGAGTTTTCAGTTTGTTTTTAGACCGGCATTAGTCATACCCAAAGCCATAGTCATCCGACTCCGTTTCTCGTGCATTTTGGCTTTTGTTTTTCTTATTTTTTATTGTAATTTTCATTTCAGCTGTTTAAGTGTTAAGGTTGCTGATTCTTAGTCTTCAACCTGTTGTCGTTTATTGTACTTGACAGCAGCCATCGAAAGGGCAAGCAAACAAACACATATTTCGCAAAAAAGCTCATTAAGTTTGTTTTTTACCTCTTGTTTTCTTTGCAGTTCTCCCACTGGCGCCCTGCTCCCCCCCCCTGGACCTCAACTGTGCTAAATTTCGTAATCGAAAGTTGTTTTGATGGCTCGACTTTTGGGTGAGCAGCGCTTAGTCAATGATATTAAGTAATACTTAGACGGGGCCCGGTGGGTTCGTGTCGATACAAGTGCACAGGGAAAAATGTTATTTAAATTCTAGAACGGATTTTTGGGATATAAAAAATGTTCTTGGGGAATATTTTTAGGTTCTTGTAGTACTTTTGACATATTTTAAATGGCTTACACATAATTTTCAATAAAAAATATGTCAATTTATGTCTTAGTTACTATTTATTACATTTTATTGAGTTATCGGTCACGTTTCAAAATATTTACATTTATCGAAATTGTCGATTTTTAATCGAAAATAACTATAGTAATAATTATTATTTCCTTAAACTTTTTTTTATAACTTTTGTATAAATAACATGCAATATCACATTTTTAAATAGCCCTTAGTTTTCTAGTTTGAAAAATCGATTTGTTGAAAATATCGATTTTTTATTGACAAAATGTATCTGTTTCTAGCTTTACTTTGTAAACGATATTTACAATTTTTATAGACTTTAATTTTGATTTTTTAGTCTCATTATGGTTTTTGTTCTCTAAAATATTCCTAAATATTATTAATTTCTTCCTCTCCATCAAAGTTTTCCCTATTTTTTCCCCTGTACGACTCTATTTGTGAGCTAGTACTAAGTACTTAACGAACTCGAGGCCTCATTTGCATGGGGCCCGACCACTTGGAATTGAAAATATATATATTCTGAACCCCAGCGAGTGTAAACATTTGCTCCAAGTTGTTTATGCAAGCTGCTGTTGGCATTAGTCATACCACAAATAGTCAAAAAAAATATCTAGATATTTGAACTAGGTAGTACTAAGTAGGTAGTTGAAATGGAGAAGGTTCTCTGGCCACTGTTTTATAGCTAAATTCAAGAGGCACTCCATATATCAGACCAGGAACCAGGAACTAGGAATCACAAGCTGAAGTGTGGGGAAGCATTAGCAAAACATTAGGGAAGCAAACACGGATATAATTGGGCATATATAATTTGTTAAATATTTATAGAACATTTAGCACATGTTCAAGGAAAAATTCAAGCGGAAATGTAACTATATTTACTAATAATTATAAGACTTATTCAAGTAAATCTTAAGTTTGAGCAAAATCATGACCTATCCCTTGCTTTTACAAGATAATCCTCTTAAAGTCGGTTGTGTAATTATATATAAAATAAAAATTAAAATTATATCAGTGGCTAATGAGAACTTTTTTAAAAGCAGCAATGATGTCAGCTCATTTTCATGAGTGAATCTTTTTTCTTGTTTATAATTATACTAAAAAAAATCAAATGACTTTCACATATAGAAGGCGCTGACACAGCCGATTTGTGAATATTGCAAAATGTAGGTCCAGCTGGTATCAGTAAAAACCGATTTTGTACTGTCATGGCCATCGAAATATATAGAGGGAACAGGCTATGATGCAGCTATATCAATTAGCGGGACCCTTACTTATCACTCGCCTAGTTTTTTTGTATTTTTACAATAAGAGAGCATTTTGCAGTCACATGGGTTTGGTGGTGGCGGGGTCTTGAGAACTGCACAGAGTCACAGCCCATTGTCTGACAGCTGAATTATCGGTGCAAATATTTACTTAAGCAACTGCAACTGTCTGGGACTGGGACTGTGACTGTGACTGTGACTGGGGCTGGGTCAGGTGTAGTGCACTGGGCACGTGTTATCAATGAATCAGAGGTCTGTATCTGGATACACTTGGCATGCAAAACGCATGGTCTATGGGGGCACCTTTAGAACCCAGGCGCAAATAGAAAATCGCCAGACGCTTGATTGCACACTTAGTTGTGGCTAGAATAATGTAGTTACTATATATATAAGCAGGAAGATATAAATAGATTGAATTTGGGATAATTTACAAAGGGTTTAAGGTGAGAAGTAGGTAAGATTAACTATAAATATTTAATTCAATTATTATTCTAGTAAAAACTGGTAAATATTTAAGCTCTACAAAATCCTCTAGAATCAAGTGTGATTTGTAGAGCTCTCTGATTCTCTCAGACCTCGTAATTCCCATTGACGTTTTGACTAGCATTTCCGTAACTAACCCCCCTTAAAAATAATAAAAAACAAAACTAACCAAGACGGACCCCGATTTTCTTATCACACCTAGACCTCTTATCAATCGTCGCCCCACTTCAAAAACACTAACCGATTAGAACTCTCTTATCAAAGTTTGATTTCTCATGGACAGCAACTACCGCCGCCGAGGTGTTGCTACTTTCCAGACTTTCCGTCTTCTACGAATTTGTTTACGCCAAAAAAATGCGACAAGAATTTGGTCAACAAAGTTCTTACATTTTCGTTGATAGCCGCCAAGAATTTTCAGGCAAATGAAAAAAGAAATTCATGGAAAGTCGATTCACCAGCAGAAGATTCGCAAACAAGACACTTGATATGGCCTGCAATCAGTCAAAAAGATCCAATGCCAGAAAGTGCAGTAAACAAGCGGAACATTATACCAACGGAAATGATGTTGCGATCACTGATCAATGATCATCCGCCAGTGGGAAGCCACTCAAGTGCAAGTTAATTTTGAGAGTAAAGTTACTTAAAGAAAATAAATTAAAATTATTTATTGAATCATGGAGGTATTCCACATTTAAAACAAATAATTTAACACTAAGAATTGTAAGACTATTACCCATAAACAACAACAAAAAACTAAACAAAAAACAATTAGGAATTTAAAACAAATAAAACCGTATGGTAAAAAGAAAAGTCAACAAAACTAACAACCCAACGAGTAATAACAACAAATAACCATGTGCGAAGGGTGAGAGTTGAAAGCGGATAAGATCAAAAAAAGAGTAGAAAAAAAAGATAATGCTATAGGCCTCAAAATACATAAAGATAAGACAAGCAAAGAGTTCTTTTTTTGTTGGCCAAAAGGAAAACAAACACAAGTCCAAGGGTATGAGGTAAGAAGAGACAAAGAAAGCAATTCAAAGCGAGAAAAGAACATTAAATAACCAAAATGTATACATTGAAAGTAATTAAGGTAAAGGCATAAATATAGATAAAAAGTTTACCCCTTATTTAAACTATAAATAGGAACAGCAAACATCCAAAAGATACTGGTAGTATCTCTAAAATTGGTTAAGAATAAAACCAATTCAGTTATCACACAAATCACACGATTGCCCCCAAGGCCAGACGTTTCTATATAGTATATAGCATTTGATTCCAAAGATAGAATCACTGATATTATATAGGAATTACCTACACTTAGCTCACTGCTTGACGCTCTTTGGCTTTCACTTGATAGCCATGTTTGGCCATGGTTGTCACAAGCCAAACCAGGATAAGATAAGACTTGGTTCAGAGATGTTTTTTAGATGTCTGACGGGGGGACTTTGGTATATTATATATTGTGATGTTGGGAATATGGCTCTCTGATTTTTATTTCCAGGTTCATAATTCTAAAGCTTGAAACCCGAAATGCCTCAAACCTTGCCAGGTTTAGGCTGCTTTGCTTTGCTTTCTTGTGGCCATAACTTTCTTGCATAACTATATACATATTCTGTTTTATATGTGTTTGTGGTGTTTTTCAGATTTTTTTTGTGACACTTGGTCTTTTTTGCTTATTTGCTGATTTGTTTTTTATGATTGCTCTGCCATTGCAAAGGCGGCAACGCAACGACAGATGACGATTGTTGTTGCTGCTGCTGCTGCTGCAGTTTGTATTACATGAAAATGACCTACAAATAAATTAAGCTTTCAACTTGTTAATGTCCATTTTGCATACTCTGCCAGGGAATATTTAAAGCTGTTGGTAAATGAGAATTTTAAAGGAGTTAGGAGAAAGATTTAAAAATTTAAAAATAATATATAAATAAAAAGATTTAGCATTTAAATTATTTAATTAATTATTACATTCTTTTTTACATAATTTTATTTTAGAATATAAAGTCTCCTTTCTAAATCTTATTTTTTAAGGAAGCTAGGAATGTCTTTTGAGGAATATTGAAATCTTTCTTTAAAAATTTATAGAAAATATAGTAAACACTTCTTTATAGAAATTTATAATATCAAAAATATAATTCTTAATAAATCTATATTTGAAATAAATAAATTAATTTTATTTAATTTTATTATAGAGATGAATATAGAATGAATTTTATTTAAATTAATTCAATTTAAATTGATACAAAAATAACTTCATCTTAGGAACAAATTTGTAAAAAATTAGAAAAATCAAAAGATTTTATTTTTAAACATTTTTTTTTTATCAAAATCCCAAAGAGCATTTAAAAGTTTATATATAAATAATGAATAAACAATATTAAATTTCTTTGTTTATTCGCAGCTTACTCAGTTATTTAATTAAGTTTACTTGTTGCAGCGCAACAAAGGGCGGTCTGTCGAGTGAGTAACTTGATGCTATCCTGACTGTAGGAGAGCCCCTACTCCACCGCTTCCTCCTCCTCCTCTTCCACCTCCTACTCCTCCCCTTCCTCCTCCTCCTCCTCCTCCTTCTCCTCCTTTTCCCCGATGGACATCAGGAAAAAGGCAGCAGCGAAGCAAACAATTTGCATTACTAATTTAATTGAAAAACTTGTTAAATTAAATATTTAAATTTTGATGCAGTCGCTGCTGGCTGTCCTCGTCTCAGTCTCAGTCTCAGTCTGAGTTGCAGCCGCAGCCACGTCAAACAATATGGCAAATAATAATATTAATATGAATAAATGCAAATTGAGTTACATACCAACTTCCATCACGGATCGAGAGGGGGGGGTGGGGAAACTGGAGGGGACACTGGCATCCACTGGGGACATTTATAGAACATTGTTGCAATTAATATGCTCGGACTGTGGGCAGTGGAGCCATTTATGCGAAACACAAAAAGAAAAGTTATAGAGAATAAGCTATGGGGAATAGGATTCAAGGGAAGTGGGTTTTGGGGGAAAAATTGAACAAGTTAATTTAATAATTATTAAATGTATAAAAATAGGGAAGAGAAATAAGGGTTTGAAGTAGCTGAAAAACCTTTTTTATTATTAAAGAGAATTAAAAGTAGAAATTAAATTAATAAAAATGTATAGAAAATTAATTTAGAAAATTAAATATATATATAAAAATTAATAAAAATTAATGAACATTAATAAAACATAATACAAATTAATTAAAAATAATAAAAAATTAATAAAACTAAAAAAAAAATAATAAAAATTCAGAAATATTAATACAAATTAGTAAAAATTATTAAAAAATTAATAGAACAATAAATTAGAAAAATTAAATATATAAAAATAGGAGAAATGGGGAAAAAAGGTTTTGAAGTATCGGGATGCATTTTTATTGAAAAAAATTAAATGTTAAAAAATTCAAACAAATTTAAAAACACTTTACATTTAATATTTAAACCTTTAGAAACTAGCTTTAAAAGTTAAAAAATGTACAGGAAAATTCAAGCAACTCTTAACACATAAGCTTTAAAAATTCGAACAAAATCAATTATAAGTAATATACACACTATACATTTACTTTTTAAACCTTAAAAATCTGCTTTTAAATTTATAAAAAATTACCAGAAAATTCAAGCAACTCTTAACACACTTTAAAGTTTAAAATCAACTACAAATCTTCAACCCTTTTTCATCTTTTTCCCCTCAAAAAACCTAATTTTGGCACCCTCCCCAAAAAATGGTTTGTTGTCCGGTCATGTTAACAGCTCAATCATAACTAGAACGATCAATCACTCCCGCTGCTCTCCTATGGCCACACCTGTGCCCCTCCAGATTGATTGGATAAATTAGCAAATTTACGGGCAGCCTCGCCCCAAAACCCATACACCCAGTGGGACCCCCAATCGAGAATCGATCCCGGCACACGGTCTGCTGCCCAATGCCGGCGTCTCAGCTATTTTCTATTTATGTTTTAGTTTTTTTTGTTGTATATTTTTTTTATTGCAATTTTGAATTTTCATTGTCGGTGTTGTTCAGATTTCAGCACTTTAACGATCGCGACGGCTAGACACACGTTAGAGATAGATTCAAATACGTAACGAATTGCGAATCGTAAAACGCAACTGGCCAGACGAGACGTGTGAATTTCAATAGTTCCACTTGCACAGTAGCGATAAGTCCTATATACTATATATATATAAGTGTTGCCAACTACTACTACTACTCCTGCTATATAGATTCCAGATGCCATGCCGGTCGATGTGGTGGTATTTCGCAGAGGTTTGACTCTGTCTGGGGTCTCTGAATGGGCCCAGATCTATATTCAGATCTCTCGGCTCGTGTCGTGTAAATATTTGCAATTGAGTCTACGATTTTTTACTATTTGTTTACAGACGTAATCAATAAAAATTTTAAATAAACATGAACACACACACTTGAAATGGAAACACAATTATAGAATGCAACTACGGCCGGGGGCTCAATAACAAATTTGAATATTTATGAGTTGTCGTCGTCGTCGTTCTCTATTCTGGCTTCTGTGTTTTTTTTTTTGTTTTTATTTTTATATTTTTTATTGTTTGTTTTGGTTTTTTGGGCGTTTATTTTGTTGTTATTTTAGTATTCAAATTTTCAAGCCAGACGCAATTATAGTTTGGTTTTTATGTTAATTTTTTAGCGATTTGCTTAAGTTTTTCATCTTCGATTGTGGGTTAAGCCTAGTTATGGGGGATACTCTTTTTAGCATAGGGTGGATGCATTTTGTTAATAAATATAATTTATATAAAATTTTATTTTAGCGGAAAAATATATATTTTATTTGTCATATAAAAGTATTTTCTTTAAAAAAACGAACAGTAAAAAGTTTATCAAAAACTGAACAATATAAACATAAAAACATTAAGACATTTTTTGTTAATAACTTAAAAAAAACTCTGACTCATATCTAATTATTAAATAATTTATTTTTAAACCATAAATAAAATTGATGAATAATCTTAGGTGTGTTTTTGTTGAACCTACAATTTGTTTACTTATTATAAAGCAATTAAATAATAATAAAAAAACCTCAGTTATAAATAAAATATATTGAAAAGGTTCAACAAACTCTCCTGCCATAAAATTATTAAAAATAAATTACTTTGTATAATTACCTTTTTCAAAAGGGTGTGATATTTATAATTGACTAAAAATAAAATATTAAAAAAAAAAAAAATGTATGAATAATGTTATCATAAACACGTGTTGTAAAAATATAAAATATTTATGTATATATGACTTTTAGGAACGAGATTATTAAAAATAAATGAATCTATGTAATTTCCTTTTAAAAAAAGGGTACGATTTTGAGAGTTTGACTAAATAAATATAATAAAAATATTATAACAAATATATAAATCTTCCCACAAGTGTTTCAAAAAAGCAATTTTGTTCCCTTGCAATATAAATTTGCTATATTTATTTAGACCATAATTAATATTACACCCAGAATTTTTGTTTAAATAATATTTTTAAAATTATAATTTAAAATCTTAAAAATCTTCTGTTCTGCCGTAATATAATCCTTAATAAACACATTTTATTATTTATTGTTTAAAAACACTTAAAATGTGAATGATTTCAATTTCAATTCAATTTTTTAAAGCACTTTCCTACGAATTATTCTTAAAAAGTTTTAAAAGCCGCATCTTCAGGTATTTCATTCGAAAGGAAAATAAAGTTTTCAATTCACATTTGGTATCCCTTGGTGGGCAATGCCTTTTCCCTGTCCCCTGTCCCCCCTTCATGCCCCAAATGTAATTGAATTTTTGAATATTCTCGAATCCAATTGGGGAAAAAACGGGAAGAAGAAAAGTGTTGGGGCCTCGGGGTACAAAGGGTACAAAATTTATCAGCTCAGCTGAAAACCCCAAGCGAAACTCAACTTTGATGACTTTTTGTTGTTTATAGTTTTTTTGTTTGTAAGTTCTTGGTGTTGTTTCTTTTTTGCAGCCAAACAGTTTTGTGTTTTGGGTCTGGTGTTGCCTTAGAATATTTTATTTTTTTATTGCGCGTTGGCGAGACTGATAGCGACAGAGACGACGACGACTGGCACACCTTTTGCCATTACTTATGGATGTGTGTAGTTTGGCCGTGGTGTGTGCACAACTCATAAGCATCGATGTGGCCCAGGTGTGTGTGTGTGTTGCGAGGAGGAGTGTTTGCTTATCTCGGCCTGTCCCCAAAGGTGAGAGCAGGGGGAGAGACACGGAGGCCATATTCTTTATTTGCATAACAATTTTTTTGGTGCTGCTCCACCCCTTCTCTTAGCCCCTTTCGACTTCTTGTTATTTTTTTTTTATATTTTTTTATATGCCTGTTTATTTTTCAGTTTCAGTTTTATGTCGATACGCGAAAAACGAGAGCGCCGAAAAAGTATAAATAATATCATAAAGTAATATTAGAAGTGTGTGTGTGCACAGAAAGAAATAAACATAAATTAGGTAAAGAAGTTTGAAAATATATAAATAAATTATGAAAATCACTTTATTTGAAAATACATAAAAATTTAGATTGACAAATGAGAATTTGGAAAGATTTCTTAGAAAATGTAAAAAAAATTGTAATGGGACTTGAAAATATAACAACCTTCGAACTTGGGAACTTTGAGGCTAAGAAAAATGTTAGAACTTAGGGTTCTTATGCTGAAAATTTTATTCACAATTTTCTTCAAAATTATTTATTATTTAAAATTATAATTTTACTTTCCTTTTGCATTTATAAAATTGCCACAAAAAAACTACTTAACAAAAATGTGTGAAAATATTTATAAAATCGTAAACCATATTTGCTAAATAGTTTTGTTTATTGTGTACATTTGTGTGTCGGTGTCGGGGTGTGTTTGTTATTTTTGTTCGAATAATAATAATAAGTACTATATGCTCAAACTTGACCTAGGCGGCCGGTATCAACATCGCCATCGCACGTGTCGCGTTCCACCAGAAAAAAGGGGGGCGTCACACCTCTGTACATATAAATATAACACCCCCTCAAGCGTATCTGTTCAGCGCCACCTTTATTATTTTTTCTACCATTTGGTAATATTTATAGAAATAATCAAAAATTCAACACGAAATCAATAATAATGTAGAATTTCATGGCTTTCATTTATTGCTTCCTCTACGGTTACAACTCTGACTCCATCTCCGTTTATAGCTCCAGGTTTGACTCCATCTCTGGGTTCGATTCCCTCTTCATCTCCAGCTCCTTTCCATTCGCACTCTCTCTCCCGACGATTGCCGTCCCTTGTCAGCTATTATTTATTGCGTTGAAAAGTTTCATTATCAATTTTTTCCTTTTTTTTTTACAATTTACATAAGGCATAAGGTCTGGGACGGCGACAGAGCTGCCTTGCAACTTTGTTGCGGCTTCCAGTTTGTCTATATATAAGTGAATACACGGAAAAAAATGACAAGGTTGTTGGGGTTAAGGGGGAGTGAGAACGATTTGAGCCAAGAATATAATTTGCAAATTGTTATATTGTTTTTAAAAATTAGAATTAAAGAGCTAACAGTTGCTCGATCTTAATAAAAAATATATAAATAAATTAAATATTCAAATTAAAGTATCCTTTATAATATATCTAATGAAGTTGTATTTTTCAAACCTTTTGAATCTCCTATAAAATCCCCAAAATTTTTCAAACCTTTTGATTTTCTTATAAAATCCCTTAAACTCTCTTTAAAAAACCCTTCTTTTCCGGGTGTATTCTATATAAGTTCCATGCAAAGTTGTTCTTCACCAAATGGCACAAAACAAGAACTACAAATGGATATAGCAAGAGAAGCAACATCAGCAGCAGCAACAACAAGCACTAGCAACAACCAGCAACAATGACAGAAAATGGCAGTGTAAAACTTTTTTAGTAATAGCCATAGATATTACCAATGGGTCTACTGTGGCTGCCAAAAGGGAAAAAGTAATAATAACCCAGAAAAAAAGTTAAATTGTTTGGTGAATTTTAAAGAAGAGGCTACATCAAATGGAATTACTGCCTATTTTGAAAGAAAGTTTATTAAATTGAGTAAGATATGTATTTTTTTTTTAATTTAACAAATTATATAGGACTTGCTTATGAGTTTAACTTTGAAACAGAATTTTAAGAGTTCAAAAAGTGGTTTTCAGAATTTTTATAACAAATATAAAGTAATAATTTAAAATAAAATAATAATAACAAATTTAAATGTAATATAATAATATACATTATATAATAATTAGTAAATTAAATTTTTAGATATATTCTTAATAATATTTTTAAGACCGTAATGATTTCTGTAGCATCCCTCTCGAATATTGGATACAATTTATGACATTTTCCCTTAACAAAATTCTAATTTGATCTATAAATTATTTATAAATATATATTTTTAATTATTATTATATATTTACTAAACCATATATGTTATTAAATTATTTTTTAATATTTTTTCAAACCAACCTTAGTAAACTTAAGTGAATTTTAAGCCCACTGTGACTAAAAACAAAGTTAGCAGAGCACAGCGAGACCACAAAACTGAGCTGTGGCATGAACACCAAGGAGGAAGAGGAACAGGAGGGAGAGGGGGGGTACTTTGGGGTACAAAACAAACAAAACAAATGCCATGAAACATTTTAAAATTCAAATCAACGCGATTTCTGCCGTTTCCTTATTTTATTTTGCACAGTTTTTCGGGGAGACTGGCGTAGTTTTTGTTTTTATTTTAGCCTTACCCCTCTGCCTCTCTTCCTTCTTTATTGTTATTATTTTTCTTCTCTTTTTTTTCTTTTTTTTTTTTTGTTTAATTTCTGGTCACGTATTTGTTTCGTTTCGTTTCATTTTTGGAAACAATATTGTGTGCCATGACAATAATAAGAGTCGTGGTCGGAACGGGAACGGTACGGACTTTGGCTTTGGTTTTGCCTTTGGTTTTTGGTCTGGTTTTGAGTTTGAGTTTGGTTTGGGTTTGGGTTTGAGCCGAGCTCCGGGCCTGAATTTGCGGTCGGAGCCGAGTTTCTGTAATTTGAGCCAATTACTGGGTGTGGGGATGATGCCCAGAGGAAGGGGCCTCGCCTCGGGAATGGTTTGGGGTACATGGCATAGGGATTGGTGTATATGTATAGTAGCGGAGCAAGGTGTCAGAGAGATGGAGATGGACGAGAACCGGAACGGGAAGGAGAAGGGGCAGAGGCAGAGGAGCAGGCTGGAGGATGGGGACAGAAACCAAAATTGAAATTTATTTTTGGCCAACAAAAACACAAACACTCATATGGCCGAAACACACTTGTTTTGTTTGCTACAGTTTTTTTTTTTTTGCATTTAGGAGGGGTGTTAATACCCTTTTCTAAAAATATAGGGAGTATCATACGTTTTTTATATTAATACCTCTAATTTGTGATATATTTTTTATGGTTTTATGTATTTTTTAACAACAAATATTAAATGGAATTTATTATGTAAATTAGAGATAATTTCATGTTAGGTTTATGGTTTGAGAAATGTCTAAAAATTAATAACAAAAATATTAAAATTTAAACTTATATTCTGAGCACATTTCCAGGTCATTTTTGAAGTTAACTAATTTTTAAAAGAATTTTTTTTACAAAGTTTTTAGCCTTAAAACTATTTTAAGCTATGTCATCTTAGCCTTCACCATCTTTCTTCTATTTATATATGTATATGTTTTTTATCACTTTATTCTTAAGCTTAAAAAATTAATTTCCTTATCACATGTACTATTATAATCAAATAATTTTATTTTTATGGCAAAAAAATGAGTCTAAAAATAAATGTAAATTAACAGGGTATTTGCCATTTCGGGGCTGTCTGCCTTTTCCTGCTGCTTTTGCCAGGGACCTGGTTTTATGTTTTTATTTTGTCTGGTCGCATAAATCGTCGTCCTTCTATTGTGGCCTGCATTCACGCCCCCTTTGGCCCCCTTCAGCGCCCCTCTGGCACACCCCACCCCCCATCCGCTTTTGGGTTTTGCAAAATGGGAATACGTGATCTTCGCATAATAATTACTCCTCGGCCGGGCCTGGCTCGGCTCTCGAGTCTTATTTTTATTTTTTTTCTCCTTTTTTTATTTGGGCATATAATTCTTAATGGCCATGGCACATTTCTCTGCCATTTCGTGCATTTAATGATTTTTTATTATTTTCGCTTCTTCTTTATATTTTGGGTAATTTGATTTGACTGTTCTTCGTTCGTTATTGTTCAGTTTTTTTTTTGTTTGTTGCTGACTTTAATAGGTTTTTAATTATTTTTCATATTTTTTGAGAGATTTTTTTTATTGTTGTTGCTATTAATAACGAAACCAGACAGCTGCGGGAAATGATAAAGCAAAAGAGTTGAGTGGAACCTTTGTTCGGCTAGCAACACATAAAATCCAAGCGAAAATTAATATTTGTCTGGGAAATTAAGGCAAGTAACCAACGAGACGGATAAAAAAAACTCACAAAAACTTGACATATATACACACTTTTTGTGAAGAAATAAATCTTTTTATATAATCAATAATTACGGAAAGGAAATAAATATAAAAAGACACTTTTACCCTTTCGTGAATAATTTTAAAAATTATATATAGATTTGTGAGTCCAAAAATAAAACTTTTAACAATAAATTCAAGCGAATTAAATTGATACAGATTGCTTACTAAAATGGTTTGATTTGTTTTTTTTATTGACATTTTATATAAATGGTTTTTTGATTGCTTGTTCATTACAAATAGCAACAAATGGAAAATACATTAGATTTAATTGAAGATTGTCAAAAGCAATTTAATTTACAGTGTTTTTTCTAGTTTTTCTTTTACACATTTCCAACAATTAAATTTGAAAACTCCCACAGAAAAACACATATTTTTTAAGTGTGCTTACTCCACAAATTAATTCCAACTCAATTGGTAGAATAATAGGTTATAAATTACATTCGAGAGGAAATTGAAACGAAATGCTGAAGAAATCCAAAAGACGTCAGCATTTTGGTAATAAATTGCACTTGCCCAAGACTTCCTTTTCCATCGAAAATAGATTTATTTATGAATGTATCCCAGATAGATGGCCAGATAGTTTGGAGCCAAACCCACCTGCATTGGGGCCACCTTCTTCTTTTCCCCCACCTCCTCCTGATTGGTGTCCCATTAGGGGCAACAAATTAGCCCTCTTGGCCCGTTCTGATGGCCATTTCAGGGTTCCGGCTTGGGTTATTTACGACCAGAAGATGCAATCCCCGAGCAGATCGAACAGCATTTGTGCATTTTGTTTAGCCATAAATCATAATGGCAGTGCATGTCTTCCCCACCGACTTGCCCATATCTTGGCCCCTTTTGCGGAATTGTACACTGAGAGAAATTTAGTGAGGGGAGATGAAAAATTTTGAGTTTATTTTAATAGAAAATAGGAAATGTTTAGTGTGAAAATCGATCGTAAAGTCACCTTTACCTATTGATATATTTCACTCTAACTAAGTATCGATAATTTATCGTATTTTAACGATATATAAATAACAATATTTTCCGATATTTCAAATTTCCCTCGATATATTCACATCTGTAATTCAACAACCATATTCCTTTGTTTAATATTTATTAATTAACCAACAAACAGATCTCAAAAATATGATTTGCATGTCAAAAATGATATGTCAACTCGAAAAACATATACAAAAGTATATACTATATTCAATATTTATTTGTTTTTTGTGTACTACGCATTAAGCTGGCTTTCTTTCAGCTGGGCTACTACGGCTTTTGCCTAATTGATTTACAACACTTTCCAACCTTCCTCAATGCCCGAGTGACAAATGCAGGGCTCTGCTAGCACTGCACAGCTACAGCTCCTCTTATTATTACAACTATTATCTTTATCTAAACGACTGCGGGAGATACTATTCTTAGAGGCAGCAAGCAGCACACAATGGAAAATGGGGTTGGGGTTGGGGTTGGGGCTGGCGATGGGGTTGCTCGGGGACTTGCTCAATGCTCGATTGCGCGACAATCGCAATGGGACCATATATATGTGTTTCGCAGCTTATCATTTCACATATAGTATATGTATATATAGCAGCATATATATGTATTATTGAGTGTGAGTGTGCTCTGACTCCCTGGGGTCGCATTGGAGCGTGAGCATTTTGCAAAAATAATTTATGGCAAACTGTTGATTGCTGACATGGGGCCCCCAGAGCAGCACCAACAACTGCACAAAAAAAAAAAAAAAAAAAAAGAACTAACAGAAACAAGACAATAACAGAAATATTAACAGATGTAGTAAAGCAAGAAGATAAGAGATTGTACAGCAAAAAATGAACAGCAAAAAAATGAACAGAAATAAGAACAGCAATAAGATGCATAACGACAGAGGTGGCTGTAGCTTATAGATACCTAAAGAGATACTGCCAAAATATTTTTATTTTCTTTTAAATATGTTTTAGTTATTTTACAATATATATATATTTTTAAATAAATCTTTTTTTTATAATTTTTTTTTTATATGGTTTTTTTATATTAGAGTGTAGCTGAAAGTGGACAACTTAATGTGTTGCAGGCTACTTGCAGCCACTGCTCCGTTTGCCAACAGCTTAAACTTAACCAGCAAAGTAAACAACAACAGGAACATTAACGGCTACATCAGGAACAGCAGCCAACACAAAGGCCCAAAGACAACGGAGGAGGAGCAGCAGCAACAAAAGCTGCAGCAGCAGCAGCAACAAAAGCTGCAACAGCAGCAACACCAACAGCTTTAAAGGCCAAAAACCAATAACAGGCGGAAAAGTGAAAACGCCAGCAACAGTAACAAAGGAAAAGCAGTCCGCACAAAGCAACAACAAACTGTATTTGGTAAGTAACAGTATGGCCAGCAACAACAACAGCAAAGCCAACAAACAATATGTGCCAGAATAACAGCAGCAACATTGAGGCTTAATGTGTATTCTGAGTTTGGCATTAGCACTGTAAAATAAAATTTATTTAAATTTTAGAAGTGTAGAATTTACCAGATATTTATTTTAATAAAATATTAGTAAATTAAAATCTGAAGGATTATTAACAAAAATAACAATTTTAAATAAAATAAGCTTATAAATAACTTAAAAATGATTAATAACAAGAAAGAAAACTAACTATGGAAAGCCGAAATTTGTATACCCTTTGTTTGCCATAAGATCATGGTGTGGAATCAAAAATTGATCATAACTTGGCCAAAAAAGCAACAAATTCAATTCGGAAAGCTTTTCTATACTAGTTTTTAGTAGGTTAACAAATCTGCAAACTAAATTTAATTTTTTAGGAAAACAAAATTTCGGTCGATTTTTGGGAATTTTAATGATGTAACCCCTTATAGAATTTTGAAAAAAATTCAAAAAATTTATTTTCTTCCAAACACGACCAGAAAGATTCTCCTGTTAATGCTGATCAAGAATATATATGATTTATAGGGTCGGAAATGACTGCTTCACTGCTTTGCAAGCTTCTGATCAAAATATAATACCCTATAAGAGTATAAAAATCAATAAAAATACATATTAATATATAAATACCTAAAAGATTAATTATATACAACTCATTACCCATATTTAATATGTATTTTAAAATATATTTAACCGTTTTGTTTCAAGGTTAATGACATGAACAATAAATAAAGAATTATGATAACTGATCGATTGATAAATTAATCAACAAAAAATTGCAACACAATTACTTGTCCACCGATATAGGTTTATTGAACTTTAATTTTTAATTTAAAAAAAAAAGTTTACAATTTAAGCTGATTTAAGAATCAATTTTCCAGCATTCTTTTTTATTTAAAGATCAAGCTGGCTTTCTCTAAGCGGCTTAAATATGGTATTATAAGTTTAAATAACAGTTTCTAGAAAGTTAAACCAGTTTTCCTTAGTGTAATAATTCAGACCTATTTAGAGCTTTAGTACGCGACTAGAATTTATCATTAGTTGACTTGGTCTACGTTGGCTATGTTATATACTATATAGATTAACAATTACAATCGCTATTGTTGTTGTTATTATTGTAGTTTTGTTGATTTTGCCAAGCGAAACGAAACGCAACGAGCAAAAAAAAAAAAATAACAAAAAACATAAAACAAAATAACACAAAAACAAAAGCTAACAGCAACGTCAACCGCCACAACTCTCGGGGTGTTGATGTGTTTTCAAAAACATTGCGTCATTTCCAGATGGCAAGCTTTATGCCAATCGTTGGTCGTTTGTTGTCTCCCCCTGTTTGCGGCGCCCCTGATCGGTGGAGAGACCCAGTGGCAGACGATCGAAGCACGTCGGATTCGTGGAAAAACTGGGCAAATTCTACGAACTGAAACTTGGGGGATATCGACGGCCATATCGGAAGGCAAATATCATCGGTGTGTATATAGGGGATGAGTATATGTACATATATATTTTACGATGTAGAAATCGTTGTGTTTGGGTTGTGTGTGGAACAAAGGATTGCATCGATTAATGATCAAAGAAAAATATAAAATATATATCTTGATAAGATGGAGTTATTTCAAATGGAATTTAGTAAAACAATCTCAACAAATAATGAATTTTTCATTTGTAGTGATAGATTATCTAAATGTAAAAGAATTCATCAACCAAATTATAATATGTTTGAAAATTTTAATGATTCGTATTTTCTATTTTTATCGATGTTTGTTAATTTCTACAATTTTAACGATTTTACCCCCTTATAAAATTTTGAAAAATGAGTAATGTAATGTAAAAGAAAAATAAAATGTTTTTCGGTTTAATAAGGCTAAATCGACTCGGCTCTTGGTTTTGATCAAGAATATATATGCTTTATAAGGTCAGAAATGGTTATATCACTGCGTTGCATGTATGATTTATAATTTTTTTATATTTATAAATATATTCTTTAAAATCTTAAAAAAAAACCTTATCTAATCCCCCTTGGCTACGCCTCTGATGGGGTGTGTTTGCTCGCGTACATGATTGATATTTGCTTGCCATGATTACTTGTAGACGGAGCTCGTCAAAAAAAAGTTGTGATAAAACTACAAAACTTGACACACGAGATAAAAATCATGTCTGGAGGAAAATTGCACAAATGTTACGGCTCTGTGATTTCGCTATTATTAGGATTTTTAAGTAGTGACTCCTTTTTTATGTTTGTTCTGTACCAAAGTTTGGGCAATAACCAAGTTAAATGCCCTACAAAAATAGTTTTTTTTGGTATACAGGAAATATATTTAAGATTAAACTGGAATATGTGAAGAATATGTAATAGAAAAGATTTATTTTATATATTTTTATATATTTTATGAATAGAATTTACTATTACATTAAAACTTACTTGTTGCAGAAACCTATTTTAAAGAGTTCAACTACAATACTATGTACTATAAGACTATGCTCCACCATATCTATGCCACATCCGCAAGAGGAACCTTTGGAACGGGGTGGGCTATAATTGGATGAGCTGTGGATGGGCGTAATCTGCATTTCCAGACAGTTGGGCGACTTCTTAAAGCTGCAGCAGTAAAAGAATGTACTATTGGAAGGGAGATTACTTGCCAGGGAAGAGGGCAGGCAAGCGATGATGATTTGCAGTGACCTGAAATAACCCAATGAAACCGCATTACTTGTGAAAAATTGTAACTATTTGCTTGCGAAACTGATTCGTGTGCCAATATTTAGGCTGTATTTAAACTTTTCAATGATCTCAGTTAGCTTTTCTTTTCTTTGAGAAGGCAACCTACGTCAATGGGTATCAATGGGATTAGGCGCTGGCATTGTATTGCCCTATTTATCACTTTTAACACTACTATATCATCGTTTGTATTATAAAGTAACTAATTTATCGCTTATCGCAGCTCAATGGGAAAATGAATACAATACAAATACAATCGAAGCTTTTCACAAATGTGTATCAGAAAGCAAATATGTTCATCACAAATAAATATAATAAAAAACAAATACAAGTACTATACACTTATTTACTATTTATAAATCATGTTTTTTAGCTTTATAACTATTGTTTGCTTCATAAACAGATTCAACCATTTGCGTCATCTTACGATCGAGAAATTCAACCTCAACAAGACATTGAAATGTGGCTTCCTTTGGCATTAAACTAAACAAACTTGTAATGCCATCGAAAAGTCGGAAATATATTTACCATTAAGAACTATCAATAACAATAACTGATTTCAAAGAAACCATTTCGAGATTATCGTGCAATCTCAAGGCTATAAACGCGAGGAAGTGTAAACAAATTGCCCTAAAAAAGTGAAATTTGCTTAGGGCGATCCATAAAAGATAAATGAGTTATTATCTCTTTTTGTATATATAATTCTTTTTGTTGTTGTTGTTGCTTGAATTGTTTATTTAGCAATTAATGTTTGCATTGAAGGAGCCCGAGACCCCTCCTTCCGCCCCCATTAGATGCCTAGTTCTTTTGATACAGTTGAGAGCGTTTGTGATTTATGGACGAGACCCTCGACGAGTGCGCCGTGAATATGTGAATGCGAGTAGTATGAATATGAATAATCGCGCCGAAGGCAAACAACGAGCTCCATTGTTCTGGGCGGTAGCTAGTTGTTGCTCAATAGCTCTGACAGTTGGAATAATTAGGCAATACCCCCCCCCGGACAGCACACACAATCGGAGCCTTTTACATGGGTTACTTCATAAGGATTAATGCGCATTTAAGGTTGGGTCATCAAAAGTTTATATATTATTTTGAATTTATTTAGGTTTACTGATAAAGATACAAATCTTCGATAGAACATAACCAAGTGTAGGAGTCACAGTTAATAGTATTTATATACAAACCGATATTTTTACTTAATAATGTGGATCATAAATCGATTTAAATCTATTAGGGGAAAAATACCATTAAATAATTTAAACAAATTTTCATTTTTCGACCGCTTAATATTATATTTTCTGATATTTTAAATATTAGTGAATAAAATAAATTATATCAGACTTTTATCAGTATTTTCATTAAAATTTATCGATACTCTACCGATATTTGTCAAAGGGACGATATCCAAACCGATATTTTTACTTTGCGATCGATTAAATCGAATCAAATCTGTACCTCACACGATAAATGTTATAATTTGCGATATATCTAACCTTGCGATATTTTCCATACATTATTGAGAGCTATACTTAAACCGACTTATCATTTTGGATTTTGGTTTTCCATTTTAAACCCTGAAAAATTATGCTTACGCTGCACACACTCCTTGTACCCTTTTACCTCTCCCTTAAACCCCCACAAATAAAATAAATAAATAATAACAACAATTTTATATCATTTTCAAAATGAAATTCAACATTTCTGCATTTTTATTTGGAGCCTTTCTGCCGCTCGTTTCAAATTAGTTAATGCATTAACAAAAATTAAGATATGCACATTTCACGTTTCATTATCCTCTCTATATATTTACAGAATTAAGTTTACACATATGGATTTGCATATGCGATAAAAAAGTTAATTAAATTTACATTGTTGTTGCTGTTTTTTTCTTTTTTTTTTTGTGTTTGTTTGCTGTTTTCGCTTTTATGCATAAGATAACAAGGCTTAATTGACTAAAAAATAAAGGCACCTGAGTTCAAAGTGTTATTGCCAAATGTAAATATATACGGTATATAATAAAACAAAAATATATATATATAACGTTGGTGGAAATCAAAAAAACGTAATATTATTTATATGGGCGCGTGCATAAAAATGCACACTTAACGTAAAGCATTTATAATTAATTCAATTTAATTAATGGTATGTTTGTTTCAACTGCACTCCTTTTTTAACTTTGACTGACTGACTTCTGATGATATTTACTCACTGAAATCGTTTTTTAAATGTATATAATATATATATGTAGATAAAGTACTTATATGGTCTTTGTCCCTGAATGAAATGCTCATGTCCCTACCCATTGAGCTCCGACTTTCTACTTTCTACTCTCTTTTTTCCCCCCTAAAAAGGTTTCATTAGAATTGTTGGCTCTGGCTTTAACCCATTGTTGCTTTGCTGACTAGTGCGTTGTCTGTCCCCTCCCTCTGATTTCCCCCCTTTTATTGCATCTTGTAAAGCTGCGGCGGTTCCTTGCTGGCCGGCATCCCCTGATCATACTTCCCCAGCTCGGCCTCGTACAGCAGATTGTTGATCAGGTGCTTCACCACGATCTTTGACTTGGAGGTCTTCAGCTTGCGTATGGTAATGGCCACATACTCCCCGAATACTCCGTACTCGTCCACGTGATTGGAGCTCAGTCCGTTGATGGGCTTGGGGGGCGTGGCATTGCTATTGCTGCTCGAGCTGCAAGTGCTGCTGGAGGTGGGTCCAGTGGGGTCCAGCGAGGTGTTGTTGTTATTGTTGTTGTGGCCATTCGATGGAGGATGATGGAGATCACGGTCACGATCACGTTTCTGTGCCATGTTACTGGAATGTTGTTGCTGGTGTTGCAGCGATTGCTGCTGCTGCTGCTGCTGCTGCTGTGGTTGCCCGTTGCAGTGGCTTAAACTGAGGCTGTGACTGTGACTAAAGTGCTGCTGCAGCGCCTGAAACGCGAGCTGGCTGTGGTTCATCTGCTGCTGTTGCTGCTGCTGGCTGGGATTTCCTCCTACGCCACTGCAGCCTGTCCGTTCGCCACCCGATGCCTTGATTGGCGTCAGTGTCAGGGCACCCACAACATGCTCCACGCCCATCACGCCCCCCAAGACCACGCCACTGCACTCGTCCATGGCCTTGCGCTTGCGGTGATTGTAGGTGAGGTCCGTAGGCTTGTAGTAATTTATGGGTGACGGTGTGCTCGTCCGGCGATCCAGCATTCCCAGCTCCGATTCGTGCTCGATCTGCAGAAGGGGGTTGATATAGGAAAAGGGTCGAAAAAAAATATGGATAGGGTTTAGAAAAAGGGGCTGAAAGGCATTGAACTTTGAAAAAACTAAATCGAGCTTTAAATATTTATTTCTAATCTAAAAACAACAAAATAATATCGTATATATTTAGTATTAAATCATTAACTATTTATATATTTCACTTTTTAGCACCATTTAAATGTGGTAACCTATTTCTTTATAATGCTAAATATTTATTTATATTTATTTACTTAGTTAATGGAAAATGGTTACGCTTATTAGATTGACTATAACATTTGCGTCATGGCTGCCTTTCAGCAATTGTGCTAATTATTAGCAACTAATTGTTTTCTAAATAAAAACTTGGCAAAGGAAGATATAGATTTTGATTAATTATAATTTTTGTAAATGAAAAATAATAACGAAAATATTTATTATATTATTTATATAACTTATATTTTTGTAAAATTCCAGAATATTGCTATTTAAACGTTTTAGAATTTAAATAAAATTAAAATTTTCCCTTTGGATTTTTAACTTTATCAACAAAGATGAATTTTTCCCTTGCCAAAGTAAATCTCAGTCATATTTCATCAGCCCTATTTATTATTATTTTGCTTAAAGATGGGCTCGTCTGTATTATACCGGAACCTGATTTGCTTTGCTTATATATATTTATAGTATAAAACGACTGACGAAATCAACTCGGCGTTATTTCATCAACTATTTACTAGATGGAGCATCTGTCGCGTTTTGAATACTAATTAAAATAGACAATCCTATATGAGGTGTCCAATGGGAAAGAAATTATTGATAAGTCACTTAATTAATTATGTGTAAAAAATTCTTGAAAATTATACCTAATTTATATTTATATTATATCTCTCCTAAATCAGGTCAAGGAAATTCTAAAAATATAATTTCTAAATATTATATTCCTAAGAGATTTCCGCATTTAGATCTGTGAAATTTATTTTTATATAAGTTATAGAAACTAGAATTTTAAAATAATATAATTTTGCATTTAGACCTATGAAATAAATTTCTCAGTTAGTTATAAAAACAAGAAATGGATTAGCAAATAGCCAAAATGATTCACAGGTACGATTCACCGCTACGCTTGCTTATCATTATACAGAGATATCCGGATATATCATATCTGACTTGGCAACAGGCAGTGACCTTCAGTAATTGAAAACTCCCGGCGGTCAATGTTCAAGTTGTGGGACGTCATAAATGGAAACGATAAGATACGTCATCGAATTAAGTTAGTTACAGAAATTAATTCACCGAAGCCGCCTTATCAGGTGAGTGGAAATTATATATGAAATTAAAATCTTATCGCAATGTTTGTTTCTAACTTGTAACCACAAAAATCAAGGTATTAACTATAATGCAGCTTTTAAAAGGTATTTAAATTAATAATAATTGTAGTAATATCACACCCACTCTTGTGCCTACAAATATTATCTAATTACACCCACTGATCTAACACAAAAAATTAAATTAATCTCCCACAAAAAATATGGCAAACAAATCTTAAGCCTGTCAAATTCAATTAAAGTGCGATTGACAATCAAAAATTGAGGGGGTACTTACAATTTCTGTTTTCACATCTTCGGCACTGATATTGCAGTAATTCTCGCCATCCAAATCGGAAGAGGAACGTGTCTACGAGAGATCGAACAAAAAAAATATAAAAAATAACACAGAATTAGTGGCGACCGTAAAATCAACAACAAATACTCGCACAATTATGGCACTGTGGAGAATTCGCCAGACAAATAATAACAAAAAACAACAATATAGTATAGTTTAATAATAATAGTGGACAGACGCGCAAAGCGAGAAACGCGAGAGAAATAGAAAACGAATTAGAATAATAATAAAAAAAAGAAAAAAAAAACCTCAGACAAATACTGGATGCAGACTCGCACCCATACAGCCTCAAAAAAAAAAAAAAAAAAAAAAAAAGTACATCCAAGTCGAGAGCCGATGGCGATTAAATTAGTCACGGCGCGACAAGGTGGCACGGGAGGGTCAAGGGGGGTCTGGAAGCAAGGGGGCCAGCAGCCAAGCCAACATCGAAGTGGACCAACGGGTGGACAAGACCCACAGACAGACGTGAGACGACGAGTGACCAACAAAAATAATAAACACATATACAGCCAAGAAATATCAGAAGATATGGAATGAAAATCAAGGTAACGAATAGTGGGTACCCTATAATAAAGTAAATAATTAGATAACAAAACTATAAAATTTGTAAAATGCCTGAAATATTTAATTAGGATTTTTATTTCATTATAAATTTTACAATGATTTTTTTGTACTACCCAATGGGCTCTAGGTCGGAATATAAAATTAAATATAATTTAAATCAAATAAATTGATTATTATAAATTTTATTAATAATATACATGCCTTTAATTAAAGTTTTATTTTTCTATAACAATATTTACTTGTTTCATTATTAATTTACTTATGCAAACAATTCTTTTAAAAATGAAACTAACCAACCATTCGACTTAATTCCTGGACATTAGTGCCTGGCACTTCTACAAAGCTCCCGAGGAGAAAGCTCACCTTACGGCCGAAGTTCCCCCCCATCAGACGGACGTGGAGCTTCTGCCCAAAAGCCCCGTACTCTTTTTCGGGAGAGAATCAAATGGAATAACGAACCGAACGAGCGGACGAGGCAAACGAGGCAATAACAAAACGCAGTCCAGCCAGTTGCTATATATTGGAGATATTGCTCTTCGGGGGCGGCAGAGAGCACTGCCTGAGTTGGGGTGAGTTGGGGGGCGTGGTCGGTGCAAAACGTGGGGCTGCCGATTTCTACGGCTGATGCAACCCAGCAAGCACTCGGAAGATCGCAATCATCTTGAGGAGTCATTTTCGAGTCATTGAAAGGATTAAAAAAAGATTTGTCTTATGCGCGACTAATAAATGACTCGAAAATGACTCCAAAAAGAGTCGTAAGTTACCTCTAAATACGATTTATAAAATAGCAAAGCAAAATTGAAAAGCAATCGAAAATTGATCATCCGGATGATTGAAATGAGATTATTTATTGCTTTGCATTTACATTCGGTCAGAGAGCTTGGAAAGCCTAATCGCGCGTTCTCCTTTTTACCTGCATTCTTGTGTCTGCCTTATCTCGTTAATCTTTTTCAAACGGTACTTTTCACAAAATTTGAATCGTTTGCTCTTATGTTCTGCATTTTTAAACTAAGTTTTAGTAAGTTGGTGAAGCTTAGTGAGAATAGTTAATGTGTGCCAAAGATCGTGCAATAAGAAGAAAGCGCGTGGAATACTTTAGTTATTATTAATATTATTTGTTAAATTTGAGTTATTGTTATTATATGAATAAATATATATATATACCAATAAAAACTAAAGCAACAAAATATTATGGAATATTTAA
>VNKB01002252.1:0-35483 GCA_008042735.1 Drosophila leontia | reverse complement strand
TAATAGAAAGTTGATAAATGTGCAATATGCTTAATTTACGTTTGGAGGGCGACCCGGTCATATTCTAATGAAACAAAGTGATTAAATTTGTGATTTTATTTATTAAAAATTAATTATATTTTATATTGGGCTATTTTTTAAAGAGCTGGGTTAAAAAAACGATACTCCATGATTAAAATCCCACGGAGAACCGAATTAACGGAAGAAGAGCAGATTAGAGTAAAAACTATGGCTGAATGTGGCGTCAAATTGAGTGTTATTGCTACAACAATTAATAGGCAACGGAATACAATAACAAATTTCCTAAAGTTATCGCAAAATTAAGCTCAGAACAACCGCAAAGGTGCAGTTCTTAAGGTTGATGGCAGGACTAAGCGCCACATTAGAGCTTGGCAGCTGTAAAAAGTATGAGTTACGCCCAAATTAAAACAAAATTGAAGTTGCCAATAACTAGGCAAAGGGTGTAACAAGTTTGCAGAAGGGACTTGAACCTCAGATTTGAAGCAAAGGTGCTAAAACCTAAGCTATTGCGCGCCATAAAATGGCTCGACTTGACTATTATGAAAAATATTAATTTTGGGACAGCTCATTTCGTAATTTCATCTTTAGTGATGAAAAAAAGTTGAATTTAGACGGGCCTGATGTAAATCAAAAATATTGGCGAGACCCTAGGCATCCCCAGCTAACTTGCCACAGACGCAACCACGGTGGTGGATCTCTAATGGCTTGGGCTGTTTTTAACTTCTTTGGTAAATCTCCCATATGCCTTGTACCTGTTCTAATGAATGCGCAAATATGCTCGGATCTCTTGGAAAGTGAGCTGGTACCCCTTTCGGAAGAGTTCCATCCCGAGAATATTGTTTTTCAACAGGATAACGCTCCCATACACGTTCACGGTTTCTGGAAACCAAACAAAAATTTCCTTGACGCAGTGTCCAGCTATAAGTCCGGACTTAAATCCGATTGAGGATCGTTGGGGCATCCTCTCACATTAGGTTTTCGGAGGTGGAAGGCAATTTGAGAGCCTAAAGGACTTAAAGGAGGCAATAGTAAAGGAATGGGCAAATATTGATATAACCGTCCCCCAAAACTTGGTTAATTCAATGCCGAGGCAGTTGAAATTATTGGAGCAGCAAAAAGGAGACTCTATTTCATATTAAAAACACATTTAAGCAATATTACAAATGTATATAATCCTATTTTTGTCGATAACTCATTTTTGCACATATATCAATTTTCTATGAAGAATACTTTTAAATTATTATCTTAATAAGAAACAACGAATTATTAAATATTTTCTAAGCTGATTCATTTTGTACATCTACTATCTATATAAATAAAATAAATTTAAAAATGTCACATGAAGGAGTTACAAAAAAATTAAGAAAAACACGATGCACATATATCAATTTTACTGAGGTATATTATTTGGATACTCTAGGAAGAGTAGGAAAAGTGGTATCTAAAGAGCTTTACATAAGTAAAATCAGAGAAGTTATATGGTTTATGATTTTAGGAGTATTTTAGGAGGGTTTTTTGGGGCGTTACAACCAAAATTCAGTCTAGAATCTCAAGAGTAATAGCTGAAAGACTAAGAAAATTGTAAAGTATCTAGAAAATACAACTATCTAGAACAATATATTCAATTTTCACATACTGTCTCAATTAGTATCTTTGTATCTTTACCTTAGGTTTCCCCAAAAAAATTTCTGTAATATAATTTCCATCTCAGACTCCTCAAAAAGAGTTAGAATAATACCCGGAAAACTAAAACAATATTAAAGTATTTAAAATATATGAGTATCTAGAATAATATCTTCAATTTTAACATAGTATATCCAGCATTATCTTTGTATCTTTAGCTTAGGTTTCCCCAAAAAAAATCTCTGTAATATAATTTCCATCCCAGACTTCCCAAAAAGAGCATCTAAACTTCGCTTTCAATGGCTTTCTTCTTATTCAATTAACTGTGATTTGTGGCTGAGGTGTGTGTGATGTCATTTCTGGTGCTCCGAAACACCGAGAGTAGCCGCCATTGGGTCTACATATCAAGTGATAAGTAGGTCGCCCCAGCTTGCCTTTTTTTTGTCAATTGTTCCAAGTCGAAGTCGCGATCTCTCAGATCTGTGGCAATTGAAACTGAAGTAGCCAGTTTTTGTGTTATTTTTAGAAAATTTTCTGTCTGAAGGGGTATGATTTCTGAGTGTTTTTCAAGTCGGGTTTTTGGTGGACCAGTCATTAGTCTGGGATTGCAGCAACATATTTAGTGCAGCTGCCGTCGAGTCAACTCCACTTGAGTCTATTACTCCTCCAGGCTGAGAAAACCATTTACAATTGCGGCCTGTCTTTAATTACCGAGCAAATAAAAGCCTGAGAGAGTGTTAAGTGTCAATAAAAATGGTCTAATTTTGCCAAGTTGCCACTTTTCTTACGATCGATCTTCTTTGGCAAAGCCCCTCTATTCGTTTCCGGGTGTCGAAAGGAAAGAAAGAAGTTTCAAAATATTGACAGAGGTGTTCCAGCTGAAACTTGTGAAACTGAAAGGCGTTGCTTGTCAAGAGATAAAGGTGGGAATATCACTCTCCCACCCTTTAAACATGCAAATACTCCGCCTTGACACTCACCTGGTTGGACGGATGACGAGCGTGTATCCAAAGTAGGAGCTCCTTGTTTGGTTTTGCTGGAACTTCAGATGAGTCGGCGCCTTTATTACCAAACTCGCACGTGGCGAGAAATTAAAGGCTTCGATCTGGCTTTGCAGAAAGAGCAGGGCAAGGATCACAAGGCGGCACATTTTTAATGATAATTTTTATTTAAAACTCATCAAAAATTTAATTTTCGCATGCGTAATTTCGTAATTTCAAGCAATAAATCACAATTGTGAGCCACAGGATACGTTCCCTCGTATATGTATTTATGATTTATTGAATTTAATTGAAGCTCACTCAAACACACACTCGCACACACACTCGAGATCGGCGCGGCGTTCTCTCGGAATTATATTTATTCAATTAGGCCCGCGCCGGGCCGGCTTTCGCCGAGATCGTTGCTGAAAAATCACTGTAGAAACTAGTTTGTTTGGCTTTTTGTCACTTTGCTGCTGGAACTACTGGACCATACTATCTGCATATATACATGTGTATATATGGCATATATATTACAAAGCTATGGTTCCGCAACACTCATATAAATCGAAACCAAGACCGAGGCGAGCCGAGAGATCAGGCGTGCAACCGAACTTTGGACGTTTTCACTCGCCGACGATTCGAAATGGAATGAATTCAAGAGCTGCAGGCGACTTGGACAGCCCTCGAAGCCGTCGCTGCCGCTGTCATTGTACACCCGACAGGTATGTCGCCGGAAAGGTTCTTAGATTTTGAGATACCTTGGAATATAAATATATTTGGAAAGTTAAATAAACATAAGGTGATGGAAGAAACCCTATTTAAAAGTGGGTGTTAGCTAAATTTAAGCTCAATTAAAAATGTTTAATATTTAGATATACATTTAATGTATGTATTGAAAGCCATATAAGCTGCAAGACCAGACCCTAAAATGGTCTAGAATATAGGTACCATGTTCCGTTATATGACATACAAAATAGCTGTTTAAAGAAAGATTTATTTAGCTCTAAAAATGCTACAAAAGTACAATAAAACATATATAATATTTACTAGGTCCTTGAGTCCTAAGTTTAGATAGAATTTGCATTTATTTATTTATTTTGATTTTTCTTCTTCCTAAAGCTATTTCAAAAATATATTTCCATTTTTTTTAATTTCCTTGATAGCTTCCTTCCTTTTGATTTCGACACTTTCGTATGGTGTCTCTCCTTGTTCCGAACGCCACTTGCAGTTGCACTCACACTCGTGCTCACCCTCACTCTCACCCTCCGGAGGCACACACCAGACACACACACCATTCACACACACACACACACTGGCAGCTAAATAAGACGCACATAAATAAGTGCACGCCCAAGTGCGAGGGCTGTGTCCGTGTTTTGTGTCTCAGTGTTTTCCATGCAAACAGCAAATTTTTCGAAAAGCAAGCGGCTCGGCGTCGCCTTCTTGCCGCCTGTCACCATGGAGTTCCGCCGACAGGGAGCTGGCCTTTATTATGCATATATACACTTATTAAAGAAACTCGTATTTATTCCACATCATCTCGTTTATTTCGTTATAATTAATATTTTCAATGGGCTTGATGCAGGCCCGCCAAGATTTTGCACTTAAAAGAAAGCTGGGAGTTTTGCTAAATGAAAAATATTCAAGCTTAAGGAATAGGAAAGTTTAAATTATTTAGTTTGAATTAAGAAAATATACCATAAAGCAGTGATTTTCCTGTCATTGAAAGACCTATAAATATTCAAGAAGATAAGCCTCTTCTTTTGTATAATTAACTTTAATTTCTAGGTATACTTTTTATAACAATTTTTAATTTACAACATTTAATGAAAAACCCAATTAATCTTCCTATTTTTTATCTGTAAGCCATCACTCTTTGGGGGAGGAGATAAAAGTAAATTAAAGCCAGCCACCATATGGTGGTTATGAAGGATGCCGATCACGATTTTCGAGAAGGGAGGAAGGCGATTACAACCAACCGAATGTTGGCTTTACTTCACTGTCATTGAACTTGACTGTATCGCGGTTTGTTTATGCCGCTTATCAGGGACTGGGTCTAGGAAATGTATTTTATATTTTATATATATATAAAAACCTCTCAACCAACATTGTGGTAGGTTAAGTCCCCAGTACATAAATGTACTTTACGATCCGTTGACACGCTAGTTAACCGAGTGGGTGACCCGGCACGAGGGGTTCAGAACAGTTCAGCAGGGGATCAGGGTTCAATTAGATCTGGGGGAGCACTCGAGGGGCACTCGAGCTCCAACTGATAAGCCGGGAAAACTCTAGCTTAGATGCGTGAGTGTGGAGCTTGTAATTGATTTCGTTTATCAAAGGCAATGTAAAACAATAAAAACTAATAAAAGTTGACTGGAAAAGTGGGCTCTGCATAGCATCGACAGATAAGCTCGACCGCAGTAGCAGATTAGCCCCCATAAAAGTCAATTCACAAGTCGTTGAATGCTTCCATTTTCAATTTCATTTCCATTTCGATTTCCATTTCGTATTCCATTTCGTTTCATAAATACAATTCTTGGTAAAAAGTTCTAAAAACCGAACCAAAACAAAGCCCAAAGTAAACATTAAGACTTCAACTTCAAAAAAAGGGCAGCTAATTCGGTTCTCCAACGCCGCCTGTGGTAAGTGCTCTGGCCTGGCGACGCCACTGAAATGCACAATTAAGCACACGCCAGGCGATTTGACAGCAATTGTGTGTTGCTGCAACAACGGAAGAAAACAGCAGCAGCAGCAACACAGTAGCTACTGCCGCACAGCACCTGCTGCAGCAGAGGGGCCTGCCCTTTTACGAGGCGCATAATTGAAGTTCATGACCCCCCATTGTTGCTTGCCCCATTATTGGGGGCATCTATGTAAATCTATTTATGGCGCTGAAAAACAAACTGAGAAAAATTTAGGTTACATGAAAAACATTTTAACGTCAAATAATGAAAGATCGCTTATACATATGTTACCATGTAGATTATTTACAATAAACAATTTGAAAAGATTTTCTGTGCTAGTTTTTAAAACTATATTGAGTATTCAAGTAACATAAAAAGGTTAATTTTTAAGGGTTTATATATTTTTAAGGCCAAATAAACCTTAATAAATGTGAAATTAACATGATAAATTAACAAAATTTGGTTCTTAAATATACAAAATATAAAACAAACCAACTTAAAATTTCAGTTCTCTTTTGATAGTTTCCCCCATTGTTATTTTTTCTGTGTGTTCTTGTGTATTTTCCCTATCCCAGCTGTGAGCAGCTCTGAACCCTGTAAAAACGGTTGTGGGAGTATCCAGGCTCCCCAGAAAATAAGAAGAAAATTAAGAAAATAGGGGAGCTAGCTGCCCTTGAAATGGATCGGTTCCAGTCACAATCTGTCGTTACACTTGGCGGAAGTTACCAGCGCTTCCATGTCACAACTGCATTGTGAATGAGATGGCTTTTATCAGCAATATTCTGATTATATACAGTAGTTACAGCGCGGAGTCATGCAGCACAATAACAATAAACCAGACATATTACATACATTTTTAATATATAGATAAGTTCCGATCTGGCGACGTGAGCTTTGAGGTGCAGCTGCGGTGCCTTATTTGGGGATGTACGAGTGTCGAGAGTCGAAAGGAAGTGTAGAAAAATTATAAAGCCCAACACACGTCCGTGAATCAATGCAGGTGTTCATAATCATGTTCACCTTCCTGTGACGTCAGACAGGTAAAAATATTCATTTACCCTATTTTTTTAATATTTAAAACAAGTAAATAAATTGCACATGCAGGAGGTAAGAAATATATACTCTGAAAAGGAATATTCTACCCTTTTTGAGCCCTAAAACTAACCCCTTTTCCGTTTCGGTTTCAAAGAGTTATTAGCGCCGGCGACAGGCAGTCGTAATTGATCTGCTGACCCAAATATTTCAGACGCCCACATAATGCCACCTTTCAAGCGAAAAAATCAACCATAAAACACTTTCACTGCAATTGTAGAGGTCGTTAAACAATGAATGAACATTGAAATATCGCATTCTGGGTTGCCTTCCGGTTGAGATCTCGAACTCTATCTCCAGTGTCTCCCGTCGCCAGCGAATTTATGTCAAGTGTGTAATGCGAGAAATCGCTTTACCAACTCTAAGTGATTTCAATGGCGCGTGTAATTGATACGCTAATGGGCCTGCCTTAGCCTTTTATGATCAAATGTATATGTATATATTTTCAACTCAGGGTTTTATATATCATTTCCATTCCGTCACAAAATGTCACGCCAAACAAGGGACTCTGAACAGCTTTCGATCAGCTCGTGTAATTGCCATCTTTTAAGTGTCCATTGCGCTCTCGGCACGTTGTCGTCGTTAAATAATCAAACTATCGCTTAAATGCTCCCTACACATCACATAAAACGAACAGAAAGACATCGTCTTCGCCGTCGTCCAGAACAGATACGGAAATTAAGAATTCACATCATGACCTGCTAAGAGACTCCTCCATCGCGTCACTCGGACGTGATTAGCTGCTGCGGTTGAGACTGCAGCTGCTGCTCGCTATCGGATTTTAAAATGGAAAGTTTCTGCGGATTTATGAATGCAATGCACAAATATTTGAAACTCCCAACAAAGGCTGACTTACTGCTGCGCTTGGGGATTTTTACATAATTAGGTGGCAGAGCAAAAGGGTCTTAAAAACGACGACGCTGTATGCATCTTCGAGAAGGGTGTATTTTTTATTCTAAGATTCAATGGCTTTGATTTATTATTTCAGAGAAATTTTTACCGCGTTTCTGGGGAATAATTTGAATTATAGATTTTATTTGAAATTTTAATAGCCCCAAAAAGAGAATTTTTCATTGAATTTTAATGGTTAATAAGAAATTACTAATATATATTCACTGCCTATATGTTGTTGAGCCGGCTTGAGGTCAGGGAGGGAACTGCCTTTTAAATAAATAATAATAATAAATCAAAATAAATAATTATCTTTTTTTTTCTAAAATCTGAAATTCATTAAAAATTATGGAAACAAGATTCCAAAACTAACTTTAGGAAGCCAAAGTTTGCAATTTGTAACTTAACTTCGAACTTAATTCTCCCTTTAAAGTGAAATTTGTACCACAAATGTGCATTAATTTACCAAAAATAGGCCAAGAAATTGTTTATTTTTTATTTGTCTTTTAACGGAACTGTATTTGAATTCTAATTTAAATTCTACACGGTTGCCAAACTGCTTAAAATCGAAGTGGCAACTTCGCGCCTGTAGATAATTCTGAGCCAATACCCAAACCAGTGGTTTTTAGCTATATAGCTAACCTGGTACGGTCATACTCAACAATTTTCTTATTGTAAAAATTAAATAATTGGAAAATAAGCTTATTAGATCTAAAATTATAAGTCTATTTCGTCCTAATTCTAATATTAATTTTAAGTTTTAAAAGAATTTAAGTTGTTAAAATATTAATTTTAAAATAGGTTTTATTTGATTTAAATTTTAAAATCAAACTTTTCATACTCTTGCAGGGTATTATAATTTCAGTCAGAAAGTATGCAATGCTGTGAAGGAATCATTTCCGACCCTATAATTCATATATATTCTTGATCAGCATCAACAGGCGAATCTAACAAGCCATTTCTGCAAGAAAAATTTTTTTGATAATTTTTTGAAAATTTTATTTTACATCGTCATAATTGTCAAAAATTCACAAAAATCTGAATTTTTTAAATTGGTAAACTGACATTGCAGATTTATTGCACTAACAAAAACTAAGACAAAATTGCTTTCCGAATTGAAATTAATGAATTTTTGGCTTAGTTATGAACGATTTTCAGGAAGCCTTAGCAAGCTGCTAGGGTATACGAACTTCGGCATCCCGAAGCTAGCTTTCTTTCTTGTTTTTTTTAATGAAACGTTAATTTGAACAGGTTTGTTTTTATCAATATTTCAGTTTAATAACATAATTCTAAACTTAAGGAAGTATTTATAAATTTGAAGATGTATTTATAGAAATATTTATATTTATTTATAAAAAAAAAGTAATATTTCAAATGTATATTTTATGTCAGCTTTACTCTTCCTCAACATTATCTTAAATAATCTTCCTCTGATTTGGGTTATCCCCTCACAAACCAGAGCGAATTTAAGGGACCAACTTTTCATATACCTCAATTGATAAGAATTGTTTACATTTTTTTACTACAGCAATGACTAATGTTTCTAGGAAAACCTTAAACAAATACATTTACTCTCTGATCTGCTTTGCAAACACTCTATATTTTTCTGCAAATATTCTACGTCATTGCCCTTTCAGAGCCTTTTCAAAGCATTACTCACTTCATTAACTGAATGCCGGTGCATGGATTGAAATAATGGAGTCACCATGAAAATGCGAACAATAAAGTATTACAAGGTAAGTTGCGCAAGCGTGCTCAACCACCCGCAGGTAATTGTCCAATTTCACCTTTTGATAAGCTTATATAACTTATATACCCCTAAAAAAAGTAAAAGTTTTATTGGCTGGAAAAGTCAGAACCAGCATCTTAGGTCTGAGTAATTTCCTTTACCTATGAATTTGCTTATCGCGGCTTCTGTTATCAGCCCTCAGCCCTGTCGCGTGTGTGCCTTTTGTATTTTTTTGTTGAGTAAATGAGTATGTGCTAATGACTTCAGCCATAGCCGAGGCTCAAGCTCAAGTTGCTACCGACCGGCGATCGGTTTCAGTGTTCGATGCAATCAGCTCACGTCAACACAGCACGCAAAAAATGCAGTCCCCCGCGAGAGTTCCCTTTGTGTTTCTGTGCTTTCTGGTGGCTGGAATTATGGGTCAGGATGTAATGCCCGAGTTTCCAGAGTATTTTATGCCACCCACCACACAGGTGGCATCTACGACAATATTAACAACAACGGAAATTCCTACAACAATTGCAAATGAGGAAACTACTATTTTTGCAACTGAAGAAGCAACAACTATGCCAACGGAAGCACCCACAGAGGAACCTGCAACAATTACAACAACTCCAGTAGAAGTGTCAATAATTTCAACAACGGAATCCACAACGACAAGTTCAACAACAGAACCTACCACTACAACTCCACCAACAACAACAGCAACGGAAGTTCCTACAACAATTGCAAATGAGGAA
Organism: Drosophila leontia; assembly: GCA_008042735.1. NCBI lineage: Eukaryota > Metazoa > Arthropoda > Insecta > Diptera > Drosophilidae > Drosophila > Drosophila leontia. The sequence goes on along the minus strand of VNKB01002252.1, from coordinate 25,720 downwards.
ACTACTATTATACCAACAACAGAACCCAGCACGACTGCTCCGACAACAACCATCCAAAGTGAACCCATATATCCCACCTACTTACCACCCTCCACCACCTCGAGGCGTCCTTTTTACCCCAACAACAATCCTTGGAGTTGGGATGAACCCGCAGAGCGCTGCTATCTGAAGGAGCAGCACGAGTACGTGACGAACTGTTGGGGTAAGTAGGAAACAAGGTCATCAATGGGGGAACCCCAACCCATTATCTGCTTTTGTTACAGGCTTTGGCTGGACATCGGCGTTTACTTGTTATCGCTGCTGCTACTACCCAAATAGCAACTTTGCTGGATGCAGTAGGCTCCATCGGGGACGTTGTTGGTGGTTTGACTAAGAGAAAGGGTAGGGAAAACACATGTACATATAGATTGGAAGCAATTATCATTAAAGTAAAGCTTTAAACTGTAAAGATAAAATTTGTAATATATTTTTGTGAGAAGTATTTCTGAAGTAAAAAGTTTATTTTAATAAATTCTGAGAATAAAATATTAAAAGAAAATGATTTAAACACGTATAAAACTCATATATTTTCAATTAATTGCTTCCTGTTAATTTTATCCTTATCTCTTCTTCAAAGTCATTTCTAATCCAAAGTATAGACATTGCCCAAATTGAGGAAACAGTCCTTGAGATGCTGCTGGCTCTCGCAGAAATCAGGGAAAGGAGGTGCCAGCACATCGTACATAATCCTGATGAGGTCAATAAACTTTTCCAGAGCCTTGGAGTACTCTCCCGTTTCGTAGAGCCTCTTGGCTGTACGCGTCATCATCTCGGTATCCTGCATGACCTTGAGTCCCTTAAGGATGTTGGTTATCTCACCGCAGGTCACACACTTCACCATGAAATCGTTGCAGCTGGGCGGCACCTCGATCACCGCAGCACAATTGTTCGGGGCATCGCACCGGAAACGGATCACATCCCTGGGAAGATCCTCGAACCGGGGCCAATTGTCGATGCAGGCATCGCAGGTGCACTCGAACCAGTAAAGCTCTTTGAGACGTGCCTGCCGATCCGAGCGCTCATCTTGAGTGTATATGGGACCATAATTCTCATTTATGGGCAGGCCAGCTTCAATCGGCCGAACGCTGTTGATGTGGATGGTGGTTCCACGGAAATACCTAACCACTCCAGGATCACAGGAGTGATTGAACAGGGCCAAAGTGGGATAGATGGCTCCGCCTATGAAGATGGACTTTTCGCGTTTAGTGGAGCTAAACTTGTGGAGTTCAGCCACCTCGTGGGTGTTGAACTGAATGAACTGCAGACTGCGCAGGACCAAAGAGCAAATGGCTGTAACTTCATCCGGTTTGGGTTCAGAGCCAAAGTAACCGGTGGCTTGAAGACAACGAGTAAGAAAGCGAGCCATGAGGACATGCTGGAAGAAGTTAGAGGGCTGCCTTTCACCCTGATGCCTCTCCAACTGAGCCACTCGGCGGAAGTCGTCCTTGGGGAGGCTGTAAAAGAGTATAAAATAAGTTTTTAGGAGTTTTTAGGAGGTTAGTGTCCGACCTGATCAGCTCCTCTGGCTTTAATTCCTCATCTATGGTGGGCTTTAATTTCAAGAAATAATCCAAGGGTTTGCTGGCAAATATCCTCAAGGCAATATGATTGTTTATAGAGGCACCCGATCGCCAGATAATGGGCACTATACCACACTCGTATTTATGATACTTCTTGGAGGCCTCATGGCGGCATTGCTCCGAGCAATAGATGACATCGGCACATTGAGGACAGGCCACGGGAACCACAGTCCTGGAAACATAATAAGTAACTATAGGATCTTAAAAAAAAAACATTCAAAATATTACCTCACAAAGCAATTCTCGCAATGGGTCTTGGCAAACTTCTCCAGGAGAACGGAGACAAAAGGTCGCTCCACCAGCAGCTCCTCGCCGGCCTTGACATCAGCTGAGGCTCGGGCAAAACGACCCTCCTGACGATTCTGATCAATCCTCACCAATGGACTCACAAACTCATTCTCCGAAGGCATAGGCTGAGCCACATCCAAGGCCACCTTACGCTTTTGCTGCTTGGCCTCCTGCTTGGCAGTGCGTGGATCGTGTTGCAACATCTTGATCATGGTCATGGCATCCAGACTGAGCTTGGAACGCTTGTCGGAGGTGAGAGTAGAGTCATCCATGGCGGTGATGCATTTTCTTAAGAAGGGATTAAAGATAATATGTATATTATAGATATAAAATAATGGATTTATTGGATCTAAACTCACTTGAAAGCCTCAATAGTATGGGGATAATCCTTGAGAGCCATGTAGCAACGCGCCTGACGTTCGTATAATTTGTAGATCAAGTCCTTGGGATAGCCGAGGTCTAAGGCTCTTTTGATGTCAACTAGACATTCTCTGGAAATTGGGAAATATAATAAGAAGGGGAGGCCAAAGATTAAAAGAAAAATAAAAAAAAGAAACAACTCCCAAAAAATCCTGATTCCTTGGTGACTTACTGATATTTCTGCATGTGATACAAGGTTGCCGAGCGATTGGCCAAAACAATGCGTATTTCTGCCACTGAAAAATAAATAATTTCAATTAAACAAGTTAAAATAAATTTTAAAATTTACAAATTAAAAATAATAACCCACCATTTTCTTTGGGCAATGTCACATAGCTCCTGGTATATAACATCATGGCCTCTAGCCACTTCTTCCCCTTGAAGGCAGCGGTGGCTCTTTCCTTGATCTCCGCCGCCAGAGATGCGTTCTTGCCGGTGAATTCCTGGTTCACTACCAGGTTGGCATCCCCCTTTTGCACCCAGGCCAGCTGGTCCACATAGGCCACGCGCTCCTCATCGCTCCCGCAGGCGGCTAACTTGGCTATGTCCGTCTCACAGGCAGCTCCAGCCTCCTCCTTGAGCTTCAGATAGTATTCGGCAAAGAAGCCCGGCTTCTGACTGAGTGGAGTTTTCATATTTTCTCACTTATTTTAACTCAAAAATTATGCAAGTTTATAGAAGAATTGAATAGAATTTTTCTGGGTTTTTCCTTTGCGGTACACTCAGCCAGAAAACTGCAGAAGAACTGATTGGGGGGAAAATGCGACAGCGTGTGGCAGCTTTTTCGGGGTTTTATTTTTAGAAAAAAGAGTATAGCAGCCAAGCAAGGAAGAGAAGAAATCAAAAGATATGTATATAGGGAGAAGAAAGCAAGAAGAGAAAGAGCAAGCGATCGGGGTTTGTTTACTAACAAAACTAGCCGCCATATGTATGCAGTTTCAGGCTATATTTACCAAATAGGGAAAAGATTTTTAAACTAATTACAAATTAAATTTAATTTGGCAAGCAATTAAAATATGCTAAAGATTTTTTAGATCTATTTATATGATTTTATGGCTAACTGCAAGATAATAGAATTTTCGGTTTCTCTGCTTAAATTGTTTAAAAGTTAAAATTATATTCATACCATAACTAAAACTTTCCTTACTTCTTAGCCTTAAACAAACTCCAACTATAAAGGTTACAAAGTTGTAAAATATAAATAAAAATTAAAAAAAAAAACATATAATAAAAAATTAAATAAAAAAATAAATGATTTATGCGATTATGCCTCCTGTGAGGATTGAACTCACGACCCCTGGTTTACAAGACCAGTGCTCTGCCACTGAGCTAAAGAGGCTTGGCAAGGCGGCCGGCAAAAGCGAAACTCGAAGGCAGCGGCTTTTTGCTTGTTCGCTCTTTCGCTGTTGCGTCGCTGTTATTGTTGCTGGGCCGCGGGTGGTTCGAAGAGTTGGAAGATAGAAAATTCTTCAATTATAATTACCGCGGGGCACTTTAAGAAATTGGCTCCATGACAAAGGAAATTAAGGCCTACTGCTATCTCCGGCACATCGGCAGCTGCTCCCAGCTAATGAAGACAAGTCGAAGTTCAACTTCAAGTGGCAATTTGTTCTGGGTAAATTGTGGGGGGACTTGCACTAGATAACTATAACTAGACTTGTTCTATATAACCAAGACACAACTGTACTGTATTGCAGCTTGAAAATCCGTTTCCCATATCGAATTACCCCAAAACCTTTGTTCTTTCAGCCCTTTCGCCATTTAAGTTATATGCAAATCCGTTTCGGGCAAGAAAGAAAAGGTGAAATGCGTAAATTACAGTGTCAACATTACAACGCCCACTTTGGGTTTATGTTTGAGTAAAAAATTTGAATCGCTTCCATCTCTCCGTTTGGGGTGTCCCGCCGTGAAAATGCATTATGCGAAACCCAATACCTGGACTTAGGGGTGCATATTATGTTGTACAAGTATGTAAATTTCCCTAAGCTGTTGAATCCGCGCCCCGCTTTTGACTTTCGGTATTTGTAAACTCTTTTTTTTTTCTTCGTTGTATCCTTTTTGGGGTTGTTGGCTGGCAGTGTTGGAAAGCGTTCTGTGAACTGACAACTGGACATGACAGCTAGGTCCTGTCCTGTCCTGTCATCAATCACGGCAAGGGGTGTACAAAAACAATGTAATCATCAGGGCTTACATCGAGGCAGCTGTCACTTGTACACTCCACTGTAGTACAGTAGAGCCAGCCGCCAGCCACTCAAAAGGATGCCCCCATGTGTGGTGGTCCTTGATTGAACATTGTCAATACTCGTAATCGCAATGTTTATGGGCTGTCATCCCGAGCGCAAAATATTTATCACTCTGTCGGTGAGGATGCACAATCCTTCGGATGTAACTTCGGGCAACAACCCCTAATCATCGGGGCATTGTGGAAATGCAGTCGGGGATTTTATCGAAAATGCATTTCGAATCGCTTTCGTCCAGATTTTTGACCCTACGATGGTCACTGGCAAATGCAAATCCCAAATGCAAATGCAAATTCATGCGGAATAAACGTTGCATTTTCCCCTTGATAATGCCCGCCGGTTAATTATAGTTTATTTTGTTATTTCCTCCTACCCCTGCCCACCACTTTTTTTCCCTCTATTCTCTATAGTTCTCTCACACATACTGTATATTTTGTTCACCAAACTTCCGTTGCATTTGCGTTTTTTGTTTGCCTTTGATACCCTTCAAAAGAAGGGTGTGTGTGTCCCTCGAACTCTTTTTTTTGGCTCAATTATTTATGTCTGTTTGCCTTTCTCCCTTTACAAGTTCAATATTTGTCAAATCGTCTGATGATAGTTCAGTTATTGACTCAAAAAATTGATTTATAATTGTTGTTAAATGTTGTTTTTTGTTTTGGATTTTTAAAGGGAAAATATTGAAGATATTGGGAGGTAGTATATGACTATAACAAGAAAGAAAGCTAACTTTGGCCAGCCAAAGTTTGTATACCCTTGCAGGTAACAATAAAAATATATCATAACTAAGCCAAAAATGCATAAATTTCGATTCGGAAAGCAGTTTTGTGTTAGTTTTTATTAATTTAAAAAAACTGCATACCAAATTTAAAATTTTAAGAAATCCAAATTATTGGCCATTTTTGCTAATTTTAATGATGTAACCCCTTATCAAATTTCGCAAAAATGGCCAAAAAATCGATTTCTTCCGGACATGTCTAGAAAGATTCGCATGTTAATGCTGATCAAGAATATATATGGTTTATGGGGTCGGAAATGATTCCTTGACTTAGAAAAATATTATTTTGTATTATAAAATCGGATTTTTTATATTAAAAAACTTCTTGATTTTTTTAAATTAAAAATATCATAACTCGGCCAAAAGAGCATTCATTTTAAATCGGAAAACTGTTCTGTGCTAGATTTTTTACAGTTAATAAATCTGAAGACTTCATTTAAAAATTTTGAAAATTCCATTTTTTATCAAAATCAAAAATTTTAATGATGTAACCCCTTATAAAATTTTGCAAAAATGGCTAAAAAATCGATTTCTTCCTGACATATCAAAAAAGATTCCCGTGTTGATGCTGATCAAGAATATATATACTTTTAGGGTCGGAAGCGTCTCCTTCACTGCGTTGCAAACTTCTGACTGAAATTAAATACCCTGCAAGGGTATAAAAAAGGGTGAAAAATCTAAAAATTTTAAGAAAAATAATGAATTTTTTGTATTTTAAAATTGTTTTAGGGCGATTTTAGGCAAAAATTTTTATGAGTGTAGTCAAACGCTTGGTAATATTTATTGATTTATTTATAGGCATTTATAACTTTATTTAAATTATTAAAGTAAGAATTCTGATATTAGAAATGTCTTGCATAATTATTTATCGTCCTTATATTACCTTAAACTATTTTATTATTTATGTAATTTCAATATTTACTATTTAAGACACCCAAATTTTCTTAAAAATTTACCCTTATAAATTTTTCTAAGGGTATTCCATAAACTAACTTTAACTAAACCTCCTTTTTGCGTTCTTTATTTGTCTATATGCCATATACTTCCGTTTTTCATCACCCTAGTGTGTGTGTGTATCATTGTCAAGTCTTTTGTTATTAGCCAAGTTTTTTTTTGTTTTTTTTTTTTTTGCATTTTTTGTCGCAGGTATTCATGTCAACTTGATTTGCACTGAAAACTCACAGACCGTTGGTTGTTCACAGACAACAATCAAATAAAACCGAAATTAATTGCAGCAACTAAATTGTGTTTAGGCCAGGCTGAGCGCCTTCCTGTCGCAACAACAACAACAATAATATACAACAACAGCAGGTAAAAATAATTAAAAACTGGCATGCAATTCGAACAACAAAAAAATTGCCGCCAAAATGTCATTTTGTGGGCGAAGCATTTGGCTTTGGCTTTCGGTTGACATTTGGGGAAAAACGTCATAAATAATTTATAACACAAACAAAGTCTTTTGCATTTTGGCCATTGTCGTCTGTATAAAATCTTGAAAATAAATTTTATGAATCTTGTACTTGATTGCCAGCTTTGGGCCTTTGCTCAGTTTTATTTTTATTTATGAGTCAAGTTGCTTTTTATGCAAATTAAAGTGTGCCACTTAATTAATTGTGAACGATCGGCTAAACATTTAAATAAATTAAGGCCTGCGATTGATAGAAATCAAGTTGTTTTCAGTTAAGTTAAAGTTTTTCTTAGATGATTTTTAAGTTAATGGGAAGTAAAACGTTGTTAAGCGAATGTAAATCACACAAAAGATAAATACAAGTCAACAAATTTGTGTCAATAAATTGAGTGTTGAGTTGGGGATTAGCTTGGAGATGGAATCACCTTGAATTTGTTTGGGAAAGGAAGTGTCAACAGATGGGTTTTTAGATCAAGTTAAGATAAGTTTAAGTTTACTATAAAATAATACAACTGAAAAGGGATTGACAGATATTTACCCTACTTTTTAATTTTTAGATTTTCTTTCTTTATAATAAATACCCCTTTCGATCTGTCACTTCTTCTACAAAAGACAGGAATCAAATTTCAATTACATTCTCCACTTGAACTTTTCTTTCAACTCTTTTCCCTTGTATTTTTCTTTTTATTAAAGTATTTCCTTATCGATTGCCTTAGTAATTTCCTTTAACATTTCCCCTGATCAACCCATAAACCTCTTCTTCACATGAGGTCCCCCTTGGTTTACTTTATTTTTTCAATGGAACTTTACAAAGGCCTTAATTCAATTTGAGTTTCATTAGAGCAAACGCATTGCGTGGAAAACTCTTCAGACCGAAATCAGTTCAAATTAATTAAAAAACTTAAAAATAATAAAAATAGCCGAAAAGAAAGCACAAAACACGAACATGTTGTTGTTTATTTATTACAAAGGCAACAATGGAAAGTGCTTCAGCTCAAGTGGAAAACAAAAGCTAAATGAAGTAAATTTTCGAAAAAAAGAAGAGAGGGTTGAAAAAAACATATAGTATTCCCTATATAGAGAAGAGCGGCGTTGGCGGCAGCTGGCAAAAGGGAAAAGGGAGCGAAAAAAAGGGAAAAGTGGGAAAAGGGGAAAGGGCACGTGGCAGTATCTCGATTTGGGTCGGGATCGTAAGCTGTTACATCCGTAAATACAGTTACAACCTGAGATTGATGAGGGGATGAGGATGAGATGGATGCGAAGTGACAGACTGTGACGAATGGCCTCGATCCTACCCCTAGGCTCATCCTCCGATCTCTCTCTCTCTTTTCGGGATGCTAATGACGAACCATTGATGTAATGTCCTTTGCCTGTCAGCGCGTATTAGCCTCATATTTCTCTCCACCATTCTCATTCATTTTTTTTTATATTGCAACTGCAATTTTACACTAAATCAGGCAATCTTTTACCCAATTCCCGGGGCCTTTGTTTGAGCCTGACACTTTTGTGGGATTGATTGGTAAAAAAAATATAGAGACATAGGGAGAATTAGTCAGCTTAGTATAGGAAATCCTTTTTTTGCGGTCTCTCTCCGCTCATTTTAATGCAATTTAATGGCAATTTGGGCACCTTTATTTTTGGGTAATTTAAAGCCATTTCTCAGATATTTTCAACACATTAAGAGCAGCTGTTATTCCTGAACATTTTACAGCCCAGCACGCGACAGTTGCTAGGCAAGGACTTTTCCCAGTTTCTTTTAAACCCGCTGCGAGCAGGCAACCTCTTTGACCATATGGATCCTAATCGATTGATCATTTTCCAAGGTGGGGAGGGGGAGGGGGAAAAGAAAATTCCCTGACCCGAAGCGAGCGCCTTGTTGATTTTACGGCTGGCGAAGCGCAAAGATCGTTGATCCATTTTGCACGCACTGCTGCCTCGAAACAGAAATCGAACTGCACTCGGCACTGCCAGATACATACGAGTATCTGGCAGATATATATACATATATGAGTATCTTGCAGATGCGTGGTAATCACAATGATGATGTGAAAATACCACGATGAAGCCCTTCTCAACAGGTGAAGCGCCGAAATTTCTTTGAGCCACCTTCTCCTCTTCCGACCCTAATTGTCATGGGCCACTGAAGCGCACGATCCGCGTCCGATCTTAATGTTGATTATCCCCTCGCCGCCTGAATGTGTGTAATTTTTGTGAAATTAATATCCGGTCGACCTGACCTTGTGTATATGCTCTGTCTGCCATTTCTCTTAATTGCGTTTGAAAGCATTTATCAGCTCGGCGACAGATCGAGAGCACACCCAACTGTGTCAACATATGTTCTTCTTTAGCTATCTATCTTTGTTCGTGTTCTCTTTCAAGATACAAAGACACCAACTACTATACATGCGTGTGTGTAGGTAGAATGCAAGCCCGGCTCTTGGCGGCAATCAGCAGTTGAAATTCGCTACTGGGTCGCCCTCAAAACGTGAGCCTCTTTAGCTCAGTGGCAGAGCACTGGTCTTGTAAACCAGGGGTCGTGAGTTCAATCCTCACAGGAGGCAAAGTTCTAAAGCAAGCTGGGATCGAGGTTTATAAGCTGAGGTTTCTGCAGAAAATGTGCTTTACTTTTTTGGGGCTTGAAATTAGGTTAATATTTATGTTAAAAGTTCATTGGGTAGGTTGCTCTTTGTGTATATTTAAAAGTAAATATTTATTTGGCTTACTAATTCTGAGACTTTGATTTTTGATATGAAAATATAACAAAGAAATGCTTATTTGGGGAATAAATGGAGCAATTAGGCTTTGTTATTATAGAACTCTCTTTGCTAAAGAGGTATTTATTATTATTAATTGTTGTTATAGAAACTCTTATTGTTAAATAGCTAAATATTTACTTAAGAACCACATTATTTTTACTTTTAATATAAAAATATAAGTAAGAAATATTTATTTTAGGAATCAGTGAAGCAAAATCTCTCTCTATTTGTTAAATTAAAATTTGTAAAGCTCTTCAGACTCGAGGTCTCCAGTTCGGAAACTTATTTATTTATTTATTTAAAGGTCTAGTAAGTAATAAATATTTAAGTATACATTATATTTAAAGTATACCCTGTTCATTACACATATATTCGAACAATACTTCCCTTAAAGGATTCTTCTCTGGACTTTCCATTCTTTAATAATACACAAAAGGGAAAACAAGACCCCACAGGAACTCTATTTTCATAGAAAACTGCTCTGAAAATATCTCTTATCCCCTTTTTACACTTTCCCCAGTATACAAATTCCTCATTTTTCCTCCATTAACTAGATACCCCTAAATCGAGTGCACCTGTCACCTGTCGCAGGACATGGAAGCGCTAAAACTTGCTCTTAAAACGCAAAGAAGTTCCGCTTCCATAAGTCTACCAAAGGCGAGACAATTAATGTTTGTCTTGCGATCCGGAAAACGCTCTGTGGACACGCACACACAACTCAGGAAATGGGGGGAAAAGGAATCGGGAATAGAATCTAGTTTAGGATCGCATCCAGGTAGCAAGTCCCGATGCGCAGTGTGTTTTCTTTATGATGGCATAAATTCAGTTTTAATTGAGGCAACAAGCGGCTACTTGTTTGGCCATCGGGAATCTCAAGCACTTGGCATAAATTACCAAAGAGTGACTCTCCCTCATGTTCAAGTGCCCACAGAATGCTCGAATTTATAATGTTTAGTTTGGCCTTTGGCCCCGCCGAACCCAAAAGAACCAGATTCTAGGAAAAATCAGGGAAAAACTCGAAAGCAAAGCAAGTTGCGGTCTTCTTTTTTGGAGAGGAAAAATCCATAAAAAAGTGGCCTCCCGTAACTGACAGCGTCAAGTGGTTTTCCCTTTGTTTTTCTTTCGGAGAGAGGAAGTCTTTTTTTGTTTTTCTTAATTTTTTTGTATTGTTTGTCGACAGGCTCTGGCCATATCTCCTCAATATTCTCAATCTTTTGTCTTGGTTCGCTGGCAAAACGAAACGAAACGAAAGACTGAAGCCACAAACCTGTGTATGGAAATGAGCTAAGCGCCGCTGCTTTCGGTGGATTTGGTAATAGACGCTCGGTCTCTCTAACGGTACAAGCACATTTCACTCGGCAACTTTTTTGATTTATAACCCATATGGTGTATATATAGCCATAGCCCAGCCTCACATTAGCTAATCGAAACGATATCAGACCATAAAAAGTTTTGCAATTAGGGTGCCTTCGCGCACTTGAGGCGCACGCGCGCCTGCTTTTATCCTATTATATTTTTTTCCTGTTTTAATTTTTGTTTAATTTTGATTTATGCCCTAGCTCTTGAATCCTTTTTTGGTGCCGAGTCTGCTTTGGGTTGCACTTAATGAAGGGCAATATACAATCAACGCCAGCAACCCCTACGCAGATCCGATATATATGTATCTAGGTTAAAAGGGGTTTCTTTTTTTTTTTGGCCCGGCATTGTTGTGATCATTTTAATTGACTTTGCGCACGAGCGGGCTCATCAGACCGAAACTCTACAGATATGAGGGAGATAATCCAGGGCCATATGTCGATCGAGATGATGATGCAACTGGAGAGCGGCAGGCAAATGAGCAGTTCAAGATGAGGCAGCAGTCGTAAAATCTCGGATGTGATGCAGTGCCAGCTGTCAAAATAGGCAGAGGGGAGGTGGAGGTGGAGGAGTAGGAGTAGGAGGAGCTGGTGACACCCACTGGCAAGACAAGGGAGTGGATGAGTTCAATGCACTGGAACTCTATTAAGCATTTAGGCATTACGTTTGCAGCGGGCAAGTATAACCCAATAAATCCGGAACCCAGTACACTTTGCCAGGGAGAGCTCATTGGCAGGGTTTCTGTGGCTCTCTTTGTTCTCTCAGATACTTACCCACCCTCAAGCGGAATGAGGAAACTGGCTAGGTTATAGCTAGTTTATATCAGGGATGAGTATATATGTATATATGTATAAATAAGAAATTAATACAAAAATATTTGAAAACAGAGAAACTTGTACTACATCATAAACAGGTTTAAACCTTTAAAAATAAACAACGTATTTAATTATCAAACTTTTCTTATGACTGAATATATTTTTAAATTTGTATTAATATTTTAAATATTATTTATGATATTTCTCTTGCTAATGAAATAATTTTATTTATTAAAAGCATTTGTTTCCTTTTTATTTTGCATAACAAAAAACGTAAATTACACAGCTAAAACCTCTTTTATATTAACCTATCTAAAAGCTATACAAACAAATTTTACTATTTAAATATATCACTAATTTCCTATAAAAATATATACTTTTAATGAATATATCTAGCTTTTTAGCTATTTTACGCGTCATCACCGATCCGAGAGAGCCTCAGCGAGCGAGAGCGGCTTAGTGGTAATGCTTGGCTGCCGTTCAAGTCACGATGTTCAGAAATCATCCAACCGTCGACGCGATCGGGTGTGCCCTGTCCATATACCGCTATATCTTTATTCAAATAATTATAAACCCCTGAAGTTTCGTGATTCGTGATAACCTTCTTGCACTTGGAACCTGCCTGCATTTCGAGTGTTGATTGTGTTTTTGTTTACCTATCCCAAGAGGCGATAGAGTAAATTTCCTGTTGCCTCCATAAACAAAAGGAAATGCACAGAGGAAGTGAACCCAACTAAACGGAAATAATTAATGAAAATGAATTAAAGAAATATTAAATAAATAAATATTGCAATAAATCTGTGCCGCTGGAGTTTTAGTAACGGTGTCCCCGACGTTGCGGTTCCAAACAATCGATCGACTTACCATCAATTGACATCATTGATTTATGCTTCGAGTGTAAATAATTCGCACAATACAATAAACACCAAATTGAGGCTTCGGCTTTGGCTTTGGCTTTCCTCCCCCTTGGCTGGAAACGAAAACAAAGACAACAAACCAATAACCAATCAAATGCAATGAAATGAAATGTTGCCATCGATTTGCCGTGCACATTGCCATTGTTTAGAGTTTTAAACTGGAATCCGTACTTAAAGTTGGTAAGTAGAGTCTTGACAATAGTTTTTTGGAATGATGGAAAAGCGAAAGGTTAGCTCAGAATGTGTGTTTGTGTGTAGAAATCGGTGTCAACAGAGCCATTATAAAGATGATGGGGCAATTTTATCTTTTAGAAGGCCACTCCTCCTCATCTTGGTATCTTGCATAATCCCCCTGGAGACGCTGAGTGAACGGTTCTGATATCTGAATATTTATGTCTAAACTTTCAAACTCTTTCACATTTTTTGTTATCATAACAAAGGCAGCAGAGGCATCATAAAGAAATTACTCGACGTCGATTAAAACGCCATTTGTTGTTGGATGAGTCAAAGATAAGGCCATAATAATCAGTGGGTTTTTTTGCTAAGTTATAATGGCATAACCAAGTTCAAAGTGGAATTCCTCTCTCAGTAGCCACAATCAATCAAATCAAATCAAAAATTCTGACTCGATCTCTGACCATATAATTACATATGAGATTTCTGCGGTTGAATCAGATTACAATCTATTCTACAGATAGAGAGAGAGAGAGACCCCTTTATATATATGCAAGATGTGTCTGCCTTTTGTCATTAATTTTAATTAGATATTTCCTTTTGGGGAATCGTTGTTATCGAGTTGCATTTGAATAACAATTGATCGGCTTCTCATTTCTTCATTGAAATGCCAAACCCTTTAACGACAGGATGTCTCTCGAGTGTGATTTACATATTCTTTGGGTTTTGTCTTTGATTTGGATTCTTCTTAGACTTTTGTCTGCCTTTCCTTTGTGGCTTTTTTCAATGCTAACAACCTAATCAAAGTTTGTTTTTTTTTTTGGGTATTTGTTAGTTATGTAAATTTAGCTATGACTCTTTTTTTGGTTTCATGTGGGTTTCATAGTCGTGATTTCTTGTTGGAGATGCATCAACGCATCCAAGCCAAGTTAACCATTAAGTGGGAATAGAAAGCCAAGATTTTGGTGAGTTGATAACTTTGCATACATGTTGTTGACTTTGTTTTCAGTCTAACTGTTTGTCGGTTTTGCCGGCGTTTTCACTTTCATTCATTTCTTTCAAGGGGCACCCCTGTAACATCGCTCAGATACATATGTATATAAACCAAGTCAAAACCAACACTATTTAGCATCGATTTCGCTTTCATTTCGATTGTATTTCCGATCTAACTCTGGTCCAAGGCAATTTGCACTTTCTTATCGCAGGCCGACTTTCTAAGAATTGATTTGCATAAAAGTGACCGAGACTTTCGCGACCCCAATCTGCATCTCAAGAGCCGGAGACAGCTGGCATTCTAACAGTGAATGATATTAAATACGCCAGGTAATAATTGCCCCCTGAAAATGATGGCCAGTTATCGGGCACGACTGGCTTGGCAACAACAGCTGCAAAATAAACAGAAACCATAAAATACAGAGAAAACAATGGGATTATAGGTGCTAGAGGTGCTCAAAGGTCACTGAAATAGCTCGAAAATTGGATAATTTGTAAAGTAGATATCTATAAATTGGTTTATTCCGCAAAATATCCATAGAATTAATCTAAAAAATAGATAAGATATTATCAAGAATGTTTTAAAGAAAATAGCATTAAACAAATTGGTTTAAAGGTGTTTAGAGATCCCTAATTTTATTCAATATCCCCTTCCTATGATATAACACCACCGATTATTCAAACTATTAGAACATCTAATTCAACAAAAGCAAATTCAACCAGCGACCTTTCTTTTGTAACCACTCAAAGTTCAGATCTTGGCCAAGAGAAATAAACCCCGAAAAAAACAAACAAAGAAATTTCCATATTTATGTCAAGTCCATTAAGTCCATATTCTTGGCCAAGTTGTCAGGTTGCTTTAGACCCGGTCCGTGGACCATTTTGTTGGCCATGCAGCAGCAGCAGCAGCCTCCGGAGCGATTAAAAATTATCAATGTCGGGGCTGCCTTTTTTATTTCTCTTTTTGTGACACTTGTGCACACACATAATAATAATACCCAGCGACAAGACAAGCCAATTGTCAAGCTCTGGGCTAATTTGTGTATATTTCAGCTCGTAAATAACTCAGGGCGCAGGTGTTGGGAAACTACAACGAACTACGAGCCAGACAGGGGTTAAGGTTTATATAGGAAAACCACATTAAAGCAAATGCAGTAGCAACAACAAAAAAGGAAATAAAAGTAAAAACAAACCCAATTTGGCGTCTGCCTGCCCGCAGGGCAAATGTTTATTCATTAAGGTTATTAATAATACCACAAAAATGTTACAGAAACAGCAAGCGAATTATTATAATTAATACAACCTTGCTGAAAATGAAAATTGCAGGGCAAATAATAAATTAAAAAAAGGAAATAAATAAAAAGAAATAAAAATAAACTAAAAAAATCCCATCTTAGGCGTCATTGCCTCCTGTGAGGATTGAACTCACGACCCCTGGTTTACAAGACCAGTGCTCTGCCACTGAGCTAAAGAGGCTCTGTTAAACAGCTGGCAAAAATGCTATAGCTTTTAGCACGCTTAGAATGCTTCTAACAGCTGGAGAGACTAACAGCAGCATTAACAGAGAGAGCAGCTCTGTTACCTAACAGTGCAAAAGCTAATTTCTCATTTGCATATAACAACAAGTTATTATTATTATTATCTTTATTATATAGAAGCCCGTTTGTATTAGAACCAGGTGTCATCTCCATTTAAGTAATTGAGCAAAATAATTTTGCATTGTTCAACGATTTGTGGGCGCGCACTGCGAACACTGAGCTCATCTCGCAGCAATTTTTTTGTAGGCGCGCTTGGAAAGCAATAATAAACAAGAAACAACAGCGAGAGAGGGAGGGGCGTGGCAGATACGCCCCCTACAAAAAATACATACACAGAAATAAAAATTGATTGTTTTTTGGAAATTGATGGGTTAACAAACCATAAAAGAATCAAAGAAATCGATATTTTAGGGTTAATAAAAATTTAATGAATAATAAAAATGCCAAAATAAATATTCGAAAGGTTTGTAGACTAATTTTAATTTGGCATTTTTAAGGTTTTTTTTATTAAGGATATAACTTCCAATTAAATACAATCGAATTTCCCTTAATATATTTATTGAACCCCTCTATAAATCTTAAAAATACCTATATTTTTATCAGTGCTTAGTTTTTGAGCTTTAAAATTAGTTTTTTGATTTCTGTGCCTTAAATTTACATAAAATTCCACATTTGATGTGTGGGAAGATGAGTTTTAGCATACGCAACACACACCATATACACACAGTACTGTGTGTATATCCAAACGGACACTGCATTTGATATATGGCCAATGGCCAGATCCGATTGAGATCTCTGCTGATTGGAATTTATTGCTAGAATCTTGCACAGTTACCGTTCGTTCGATTTCGATCCCCTGGGACCTTTTCATCTGGGAAACTCAAGAGAAATTATAAAAAGGAGAATAAACTTGTCACCATTTCGCCGGCTTTTATATATATTCTTCTTTTTTTTGGGTCATTTTCTGCGTGAGATCTTTAGACCGGAATTTGGATACCGAACAAGTTTCACTTGGACATCGGACATTGGCGTTCCACTTGCCTGACCATCGATTCAATGCAATTTGCAACTTGAATTTAGATGTAACAGTACATCCACAATTTTGCAGCTTGTTCTTGGCAGGGGAAAACATTGTTGCGGCCACCGGCCACCTTGAGTCCGAAAATTGCTTCATAAACTTGGCGGTTTTTATTCTTCTGTCATGTTGCCGGTTTCACTCACTGCTAACTTTTAACAACTAACTTAACTTGGCTTAAAACTCCGCGGCCGGAAGCACTCACAACATGAATGAAGTCCAAATGGAAATGATTACAGAGGAGCTCTACTGTACTCTGAGGCAATTAGAGGTGGAAGCGTGAGCTATTGTGTGGGTTCTTAAACAACAAATTTGTGTGTGTAATTTACTGGAAGATAATTTGAGGGTGACTAAGCCTTGGTAAGAGATTTAAAATTGACTAGGTTTTGCGTTTAAATATTTTTAAGATTTTATTTGCTATTGGAAATATACAAAAAATAACAATAAAAAGTCCTTAAGAAGCTCTCTCAAAATGTATATATTTAATTTCCTAATGGATTTAAGGAACAACACATTTTTTAATTTGTTTAATTATATAGAACTATGTTCCCCCCCGTCGTCAATTTACCCTCTCTAATAACTTGATTATGGAGTAGAAGCACTTGTTCTTGGTCTGGTTGCGCTTCAGTGGCTTCCAGCGCCCACATTTTCGAGTCTCCGGGGCCTGGGAAGTACCTTGCTGCACTTGCTCTCGTTCCTATTAAATATATACGTATATATATAGGGAACCCTCTCGAGTTGGGCACGCAAATTAAAGAATAAATAATTACATGCATATAAGTCGAGGGCCTCCAGCTCATACATGCGGAGACGTTGTTAAGTACTAGGAGTACTATATGTAGAAGAGGGTATAGTTGAACGATCTTCATGCTTGACAGACTTTTCCCACAGCCAATTGTGAATTGTAACTGACACTGGTGCAATTTGGCGAATGGCAGATAGTTGTTGGATACTTGCCAGATACTAGCTAGATACTGACAAGATACTGACTTAGATTCCTCCACAGATTCCACTCTCCAGTTTCCCCTTAATTTCAGCTCATTAGCAAAGCGTTCTAACAAAGTACAAGCTTTCAGGTGAGATACTACTTAGATTCAAATCCAGTCGCTAATGTGCGAGTACTCGTCGAAGCAGGTCTCCAACTCTCTCACTTTTCTCTCGGTTCTCTGGCTTCCACACAATTAGGCATTAAAGCGAAATTAGATTAATGATAGGCCCACATTGGGCTAGGTAACCCAAAAGAGCTGCCTGGCCCCTCATCTCGTAACCCCCTTGGGGTTTATATTATACATATTTCTGGTTCCTGTCTCAACACGCAACTGAAAACCCAAAAAGATGGTGATGTTGATGCTTGTTCTTGGCTAAACTTTGTAGAACGCAGCTCGCATGATAATTAACCTGCAAGACTAATGACTTTCCGGGTTTATTTTGAAGGCAAAAGAGTAACAAATAACTAAATTGTATGAAAAGATTGTAAAAAAGAAACATTTTCATAGGGAAAAAGTATTTTGAAGGTCAGAAATAAATAATTTTATTTAAAGAAAATATTAAAAATAATTAAGATAGGTAATTTATAGGTAATATTCCCTTTAATAACTCTCAATCTCCCTCTTATAACCATTATCTATAACTGTTAACTTCGATTAGAACTATTTCCGCAAGTTTTTTCTTCAAACGAAAGTTAACTTTTTGCTCAAGAGTTCCGCCTGGGAAATCTTCTAGCTCAATGGGAAGTGCTTTTCCGCAGAACTTGCCCATTTTTTTTAGCACTCAATAAAAGCCAAGCTAACGGTAAGCGGCACTATCTGTGAGATACATTTTGTATGTCACAAGTATCTATGACAATTGCAGTATGAATGAAAATGCTTTGTCTTCGCAGGCCGACAAAGGCAAAAAAAAAAAAATCTAACAAAAAAGACAAGCAAGCAAACAAACAAGTGAAAAGAGCCAGAAAACAGGGAAATGTTGCCGGCACATTAAGTAATGTGATCTATGCAACCTCATCCGCCAGATGCAGATACAATCTCCTCGAAAAGAGTCTCCCCGAGTGGTTGTGTGTGTGAGTATCTTGCGGCTGTGCAAATCTGCATATCGAATGCGTTTTCTTTTTCCCCGCAACCACCGAAAGTGCGTCTCATTTGCATATGATATATGTATATTTCCTTTTCCTTATTTTTTCGCTATTTGAAATATGAATGAAGAAGTGTCTGAGGCTGAGCTCAGTTCGGTTCTGAACTCGAAGGGCTAATTAAACTGGCAAATGTAACGTGCCAAAGTTGTTAAACTCGACGAACCGAAAATTGCAGCAACCAATTGTTTTTGCTTTGCCAAGCGGAACGCGAAATTAAAGTGACTTTGACTTGGTGTCTAGGACTATAGCTGTCTTCTATAAGTTCATAGTTCAGCTGAAGATTTATCACTGACAAGTTAAAGAGGTTAACACCGAGATTATATAGATTTTCTGGTGGCTATAATTGTAACTACAGAGCTAGTTACCTTCAAGTTCATAGATTTTCTTGGGAGCTAGAGTTTAATTAAAGGTTTATATCTAGAGTTTATTAGCTTATATTATTTTAAAAAATAAATAAGACATATAACAATATTATACAATATTTTACCTTTAATCTTAAAACAATATTTTATTTGGAATAAATTTTTCAAAATTTTTTTTGAAGTTTTTATTCAGTTCATTTGATTTACAATTAAATGAGGCATAGGAAAATATTTTATTAATATTCTACCATTAATTTAAATAAAAAATACCCCTTTCCTTTAATTTATAAATAAATTTGGTATAGGGAAATATTTTATAATAATTTACCATTAATATTTTTCATATTTGTCCTTAAAAATAAGTTTTTTAAACCTCTCCTCATTAAGTTTTTCCCATTTCCTTTTTACTTTAAGCTATTAATATCTTAATATATTTTTTGTTTTTATTTTTCAGACCTAAAACTGCATCCCATTTAAATCTGTATAGCTTTTCCCCATTATGGACACCGGAAGTGTGGTTAGCGAACCAATTTCCGCGCATCATCGCGCCTTTGCCAAACAGAAATCCGCCTCCATGGTGAGTACCACGCCTCCACCGCCCCTCGAAAGACCCCTATACATATATGCAACTGTAATAAGTAGATATGGGTATTGTGTAAGGCCCCCAACACATAATTAATGCAACATCCCCGCCCCGCCCTATTGTCTGATTCGATTATGTAAGTCCGCGAGTGCTACGTATCTGCGCTAATTAGATATTGACACGCACAGAGAGGGTCTGCGGGGCCTTAGCATTAGCTGCGAGTGTAAGCCGTAGGCTGCAGCAAATACTTGGAATCGCCTCACGCTAGAAAGTTGGCCAAAACGAAATTCGCCAATGGCCCAAACATAAATCTCTAAGCTACAAGCAGGCAAATGCCATACAAAATAAACAAGAAATCAGCTAAAGCCGAAAATAAATTACCCTAAAAGATCACGATTTGATGTTTAGGATTATTAATGGAGGTTTAAAAATAAAATAAAATAATAGATTGAAATTTGAGCTTATAAATATATCTATAATAAAGAAAACGTCAAGATATGAAGTCATAAATCGATTTATTTAAACGGTTTTAGATACATTTATTAACTATAGTGGGGAAAGTAGGTGGTGTTGAAAATCACCAAGTTTTATTTGCTTCATTTTAATTAAGGTCTTCTATGTGCAAGCCTTAAAACCCCGTCAAAAAGAGCCTCAAAATTCATTATTTGATGAAGCTACTGATGACTGTTTTTATCCATAAAAACTTATCAAGAATAATCCTCTAAAAGCTAAAAAAATACCATCAAAAAAGCACTATACAACCTCGAAATTTTTAATTTTTGAAAGCTACAGCTGATAACTTACTTTCATCTTTGGAAAACCATAAAAACCCATCATAAGAAATCCCCCATAAGCCACCAAATCCCACAAAAAAATGCACTATACCCTCCCTCCCTCAATTTGTAAACCAAATAAATCCATAAAAAATAATATTTAAAGCGTTGAAAACATAAAATAAAGACAGGAAAAAGCTCAGAAAACGCACAAGTAATTTACAACAATTAATTGCAAATTCATTTGAATGCATTTTTCAAGTTTTTTCAACACTTTCACGCGCAGCCCACAATGCAGAGTCATTGTTGCATTCGAAACTATTGAGAGTTCGAGTATCTAAATATAAATATATACCTTTTTTTACCAGATATTATGTGTGAAATATTGCATAGCCACCGAGCTGGGAACTTGTGTGTGGGGGGAAATGAGTGGAATAACTAAATAAGTGTGAGAAAAGTGAAATTACAATTCAATGACAGAAACATAACATTTATTTCCTAGAGAGAATTCGGTTTGTATTTGTTTCGAAATTGCAAAGAAAGTCTCACGTGACCTCTCAGGTTAATCTTTGCCTTTTTAACCGCAATAATCATAACTAAATTTAGACACTTAAACACTCCTCACCTTAAACCTCCTCACCTGAGTCTCGCTTGGCCAAAATTAGTAGAAAGAAGTCAGTCCACAATGGGAACTTTCACTTGCCGGCGAAATGATTGAAAGCAAAAGTGAGTATTCGTCACTTTTTTTTGTGTACGTTACACCTTCGAGATTTTCGGATGCTACAGAAATCAGCCTGAAAACGTCAATATCGATGCGAATCATTAGCCGACACACAGGTGTTCAGACAATAATGTGTAATAGGCACTATTACCTGCTAAATTGGCCATAGCCAATGGTGAAATTATATTACAGAACAAGCAAAACGAAACGAAATCGATATACCATTCGTTTTCATTTTCCACTTCTTTTCCAGTGTAAAAAGGTTTCTTTTCCCTTGAAAGCCACCCTTATCTCTGCCTCAGCAGATATATATTCTATGCTCAATTAATTCCTTCCACAAAATTACATCAATTACTCGGCGAGATTTTTTCCTTGCGAGCTGTTAATGAATGAGAAACGGAGATTGTTAAAATATGCAAATTTATTTACGATCTGAGAGAAAAGTCAAGAAATTTAAACCGAAATCCGGCCTGTAAAGAAGTTCTCACGTTTGCCCTTCGGAGTGGACAATGTCCGGTACATTGTCCCTCTAAATATTAATTTTGTACCAATTTCTCAACGGACTCCTTAAGGTAGGGGTTGTTTGATAAACGAAGGCTCGAAGGGGTGCCAGGAAGCTCAAGTAATTGTCCAGAAGGTGGTTGTTGCAGTCTGGAAATGTGCATAAATAAATGCAGCTGAAAAAAGACTCTGTAACGGATATTTTCTGCTCGAAAGAACTGTAAAAAAGTGTAGAAAAGAAAATATTTAAAATTGTTTAATATAATGTTTGCCTAATTCTTTAAAAATTCAAGAAATAGGAGAGCAGAAAATATTTAACTTGCTTTAAAATATTTGTTTTCAACTTAGAACTTTAACAAATAAAAGAGTAACAACTTTTAAAAAATCTATTTACCATGCTTAATGAAGTTATTCCGTCCTTGTTTGTTTAGTTGAAAGGAAATTTATAGGAAGAGTATTTTATAATAAAATTCAAGCCCCAGAGGGACGGGAAAATATCTTAAAAAATACTTAAAAATTATCCAGCAAAATATAAGGAAATGTAGAGCTATACGATAGGTCCCTGTAATGGCTTTTTACTCGTGAAGGAAATGTTTTATTAACTTGACTTTCTACTTTTAATTTAAACCAACCATAGGATAAAGACCTTAGTAAATTCATTTGCCATACTTAAATAAAGTTGTTTCAGTTTTATTAGTATATATAGAGCAACCTTTCATGGGCTTCGTTAGTTCAGTTAAAATCGCTAAAATGAGTCTACAACTTAACAACTTGGATTTACCCAACCAAAGTATCCCTAGAGCTTCTCCTGAGCTTTATCTAAGTCCCCAAAACGATGAGGTCTTAAACAAACCGAGTCTGGATGCCCTACTAGAGATACTAAAAGCACCCAGTACACCAATTGATGAAGAAGTAACCTTGAGGGCATTAAAATGGCCACGAAAGGACATAACCATATGTTCAATTAGCTAAAAAATAAATGCTTATACACAATGTAATATATGCATTAAATAATAAAGTTCAACAAACATTTTAAGGAAGTGTGTTTATAATTAAATTTAGGCCAGTAAGGGATAAATTATCTTAAAAAATTATCCAGCAAAATATAAGGAAATGTAAAGCTATACGATAGGTCCCTTTAAAGAATTTTTACTCTTGAAGGAAATGTGCCTAAGAGCAATATTTGAATGTTTTATTGACAAAAACTGAAAAAATACAAATAAACAATTTGTTTTCGCTTACATAAGTAGAGTTTCGACTCCTAATTTAAACCAACCATAGGATAAAAACCTTAGTAAATTCATTTACAATACTTAAATAAAGTTGTTCCAGTTTTATTGGTATATATAGAGCAACCTTTCATGGGCTCCGTTAGTTCAGCTAAAATCGCTAAAATGAGTCTACAGCTTAACAACTTGGATTTACCCAACCAAAGTATCCCTAGAGCTTCCCCTGAGCTTTACCTAAGTCCCCAAAATGATGAGGTCTTAAACCAACCGAGTCTGGATGCCCTAATAGAGATACTAAAAGCACCCAGTGAACCAATTGATGAAGAAGTAACCTGGAGGAGACGAAAGACCGTATGTTCAATTAGCTAAAAAATAAATGCTTATACACAATGTAATATATGCATTAAATAATAAAGTTCAACGAACATTTTAAGGAAGTGTGCTTTTAATTAAATTTAGGCCAGTAAGGGGTAAATTATCTTAAAAAATTATCCAGCAAAATATAAGGAAATATAAGGCTATACGATAGGGCACTGTAATGGCTTTTTACTCGTGAAGGAAATGTGCCTAAAAGCAATATTTGAATGTTTTATTGACAAAAACTGAAAAAATACAAATAAGCAATTTGTTGTCGCTTACATAAGTAGAGTTTCGACTTTTCATTTAAACTAACAATAGGATAAAGACCTTAGTAAATTAATTTACCATACTTTAATAAAGTTGTTCCAGTTTTATTAGTATATATAAAATAACCTTTCATGGGCTCCGTTAGTTCAGTTAAAATCGCTAAAATGAGTCTACAGCTTAACAACTTGGATTTACCCAAACAAAGTATCCCTAGAGCTCTTCCAGAGCTTCGAAACAACGAGGTCTTAAACAAACCGAAACAGGATGCCATACCCGAGATATTAAAAGCACCCAGTAAACCAGTTGAAGAAGAAGGAGCTGGGGCGCGGGCGGCATATAATAGAAATCGATGTTCAATTATCTAAAAAATGAATGCTTATACAAAATGTAATACATTGTACATTAAATAATAAACTTCAACGAAGATTTTAGGAAAAAGTGTTAATAATAAAATTTAAGCCAGTAGGGGTTAATTATCTTAAAATATACTACAAATTATCCAGCAAAATATAAGAAATTGTAGAGCTATACGATAGGTCACTGTAATGGCTTTTTACTTTTGAAGGAAATGTGCCTAGGAGCAATATTTGAATTTTTTATTGACAAAAGCAGAAAAAATACGAATAAGCAATTGGTTTTCGCTTACATAAGTAGAGTTTCAACTTTTAATTTAATTTAAAGACCTTAGTAAATTAATTTACCATACTTAAATACAGTTGTTTCGGTTTTTTTAGTATATATAGAGCAACCTTTCATGGGCTCCGTTAGTTCAGTTTAAATCGCTAAAATGAGTCTACAACTTAACAACTTGGATTTACCCAACCAAAGTATCCTTAGAGCTTCTCCTGAGCTTTATCTAAGTCCCCAAAATAACGAGGCCTTAAACCAACCGAGACAGGATGCCCTACTAGAGATACTAAAAACACCCAGTGAACCAATTGAGGAAGAAGTAACCTGGAGGGCGCCCCGATTTAGATGTTCAATTAGCTAAAAAATAAATGCTTATACATAATGTAATATATACATTAAATAATAAATCAAAATATAATGAAATGTAGAGCTATACGATAGGTCCCTGTAATGGCTTTTATTGACGAAAGCTCAATTCTTATAAAAATACAAATAAGTAATTGAGTTTCGACTTTTAATTTAAACCAACCATAGGATAAAGACCTTAATAAATTCATTTACAATACTTAAATAAAGTTGTTCAAGTTTTATTGGTATATATAGAGCAACCTTTCATGGGCTCCGTTAGTTCAGTTAAAATCGCTAAAATGAGTCTACAGCTTAACAACTTGGATTTACCCAACAAAAGTATCCCTAGAGCTCTTCCAGAGCTTCGAAACAACGAGGTCTTAAACAAACCGAAACAGGATGCCATACCCGAGATATTAAAAGCACCCAGTAAACCAGTTGAAGAAGAAGGAGCTGGGGCGCGGGCGGCATATAATAGAAATCGATGTTCAATTATCTAAAAAATGAATGCTTATACAAAATGTAATACATTGTACATTAAATAATAAACTTCAACGAAGATTTTAGGAAAAAGTGTTAATAATAAAATTTAAGCCAGTAGGGGTTAATTATCTTAAAATATACTACAAATTATCCAGCAAAATATAAGAAATTGTAGAGCTATACGATAGGTCACTGTAATGGCTTTTTACTTTTGAAGGAAATGTGCCTAGGAGCAATATTTGAATTTTTTATTGACAAAAGCAGAAAAAATACGAATAAGCAATTGGTTTTCGCTTACATAAGTAGAGTTTCAACTTTTAATTTAATTTAAAGACCTTAGTAAATTAATTTACCATACTTAAATACAGTTGTTTCGGTTTTTTTAGTATATATAGAGCAACCTTTCATGGGCTCCGTTAGTTCAGTTTAAATCGCTAAAATGAGTCTACAACTTAACAACTTGGATTTACCCAACCAAAGTATCCTTAGAGCTTCTCCTGAGCTTTATCTAAGTCCCCAAAATAACGAGGCCTTAAACCAACCGAGACAGGATGCCCTACTAGAGATACTAAAAACACCCAGTGAACCAATTGAGGAAGAAGTAACCTGGAGGGCGCCCCGATTTAGATGTTCAATTAGCTAAAAAATAAATGCTTATACATAATGTAATATATACATTAAATAATAAATCAAAATATAATGAAATGTAGAGCTATACGATAGGTCCCTGTAATGGCTTTTATTGACGAAAGCTCAATTCTTATAAAAATACAAATAAGTAATTGAGTTTCGACTTTTAATTTAAACCAACCATAGGATAAAGACCTTAATAAATTCATTTACAATACTTAAATAAAGTTGTTCAAGTTTTATTGGTATATATAGAGCAACCTTTCATGGGCTCCGTTAGTTCAGTTAAAATCGCTAAAATGAGTCTACAGCTTAACAACTTGGATTT
>VNKB01002251.1:0-16344 GCA_008042735.1 Drosophila leontia | reverse complement strand
AATCTTTCTAGATATGTTAGGAAGAAATCGATTTTTTGGCCATTTTTGCAAAATTTTATAAGGGGTTACATCATTAAAATTTTTGATTTTGATAAAAAATTGAATTTTCAAAATTTTTAAATGAAGTATGCAGATTTATTAACTGTAGAAAATCTTGCACAGAACAGTTTTCCGATTTAAAATTAATGCTCTTTTGGCCGAGTTATGCTATTTTTAATTTAAAAAAATTAAGAAGTTTTTTAATATAAAAAATCAGATTTTATAATACAAAATAATATTTTTCTAAGTCAAGGAATCATTTTCGACCCCATAAACCATATATATTCTTGATCAGCATCAACAGGGGAATCTTTCTAGACATGTCCGGAAGAAATCGATTTTTTGGCTATTTTTGCGAAATTTGATAAGGGGTTACATCATTATAATTTGCAAAAATGGCCAAAAATTTTGATTTCTTAAAATTTTTTATTTGGTATGCAGTTTTTTTAAATTAATAAAAACCAACACAAAACTGCTTTCCGAATCGAAATTAATGCATTTTTGGCTTAATTATGATATATTTTAATTGTTACCTGCAAGGGTATACAAACTTTGGCTGGCCAAAGTTAGCTTTCTTTCTTGTACTTTATAAATTTGTTTAAATAATCTAAATTAAATATAAAATATTTATAAAGAAAGTACACACTTTTCCTTTCCATTAACAAGAGTGTATCACAACCTGAAAAATATTTGCAGGCGAAGTAATTAATGATTTAGATTTCCAGCGACCCTGTACCCCACTTTCTTATTTGTGCCGCGAATTTAGTGTAATTACCAAATCCCGGTTTGTCGGCCTGGCCAGTCGACCTGGCCCAAATGAGCACTGCCTTTCCGGCCCCCTTGATGGCGGATTAATTAAAAGAGCCGGCCACATGTTGTTGCGCCCGCATAATGCCCGCGGCGTTTGCGTGTAATTAAATAAAGCACAACTATTTAAAACGGCCGGGCCCGGGCACCCTCCGCTGCCATTCCGGGATAATTTATAAAACTTATTTAAGGTATTGGCAACAGGCGTGCAGAGGCCCGAGTATAAATTTGCTCTTAAGCCGCAAATGAAAAATATTTTAATCATAAAAAAATGCAAATAAATTTAAAAACAATAAAAGTGCGAAAGTGCAGGCCATAAATAAAATGCAGCCTTAGTGCCATGGGCCTGGCCATGCCAGGCAGTCGTCATCGGCCATTGCTATTATTATTATTATTAAGAATTAATAGCAATATTTGCTGACGCTGTGTGGCTTAAAAAACGAAATATACAACCAGATATTACAGGGGGCGGATGCTGGGCTGTGCCACAACAAAGCAACGCATGAATTCAATTGAATTTAAAATGTGCCATAAATTCAGTGCATTCAATATGCGACTCGGTCCTACATTCGATGGGTGTGTGCGTGCACAAAGAACGGTATTTGGTATTATTTATGGCGCTGCATATAGAACAAAAATATTTTGGTAGCCCAAATTCTTTGCCAAACATTTACTAATGCCATTAATTGATGATAAATGTTTCGCTGCACGCAGACAAAATGCAGTCGATGCTGGGCAGAAGAGTGCACTGGAAAAGTATACAAAAATAGGAAGGAGGAACATTTTACTTTTATATATTTTACTTATTAAATTACAGAAATAAATTAAAAATTTAAAAATATATATAAAAAATATATATCCTATAAAAAAGTTAATTTTACAGCTTTATCATATTAAATAAAATAAAATAAATATTTTTCGGTTTCGCTAAAAATAAAATCGAGCCTTAAAATCGCGGAATTCGGTTAGCCGGCTTTTGCATACTGCCCGGCCTGAATATTTTGGACCTCCAGCTGGTGCTCTCTGATGTTGTTTATGAAATTGTTGCGTGGCCAGTTTGGACCAATTACCCGATTGCAGTGGGTCATCCCTACACATCCCGCAACAGCACCCCGGACACCCCTTTGTTTTCCCGCCTGAGTGCACACATGGCAACGTGTAGGTAATGGGCCTCCGGACGGGGATTTGTGTGACTTGCAAGTCTCGTTAACTTGGCTAACAAGCGACGCCATTTACCACAATGCGACGCTCGGGCCTAACAAGCCGAGGTGACAATTGCCCAGGACCAAAGGCCAAAGGTGACAAGGAGCCTAGGTCCATAAGCGTAACTAAGGCTGCCTCAATACGAATTTTAAAAATACACCTGGGGGCGAGGATTGACGTAGATATATATCTTTTAAGCAGGATAAAAAATAAAGGAAATTATTTGCTTCGAGGTCATGGTATTATTTGCAGTATTATTTTTATTTAAAAAATGTTTAAAAATATTTTCTTAACTTCATGAAAAGCTTAATAAATTGTCAAATTTCAATTCAATTTCAAATTCAAATTTATAAAAATTCCTACACATATCTATGGCAGGTGGCAGCATATTTGTTTCTGCGCTATATCCCATAACTTCTTGACAAAAAGCAATCTATTTCGCTCCTCAGATAAGATGGCAATAAAATTGATTGAAACATAATTGCAAATTGATACAATAGCCAAGGAAAATTGCCCAGAAATGCCAAGAGCATTTTCGTGCTGAGGCCAAAAGCAATCTATAATCGTAACGAAAATTACTTCAAAGCGAGTTCAGAGTCGCAGAATCGTGAATCGTATCGGCCATTATGTGCAGTTAGATGAGCAGCTGAGAGCACAGTTTATTGCGATGGCTCAAACGAGACTGGGGGCTGGTCTTCAAGTGAAAGGGTTTCCAGGGAAAAGATTGAACAGAAATTGCTACAGTTGGACAAAAAAGTATGTGATTATTTCCGGCTTTTTATATGGATACTGATTTCATATAGTTGAATTACAATTCTAATCGAATTTGAAGGGCGAACTAAACGTTTGATATAAATTGAGATATATTAAACTTTTGCCCCAAACATACCTAAAAATTTGTAAATTTTAAACTTATGAATTTCTTTTTATATGCCAAAGCCTTTCCTTTTGATTTTAAGAGTCCTTTCTGTCAGTATTTCCACATGCAAATCCCGTACATGCGAATTACCTATCCCAGAGAGCCCTGCGCACTTAAAGCGCTTCATTTACGCTTCAAGAGGCCCGAATGCCATTAAGCACAAGCTTCTTACGGCTTACCATATAATTTTTTGTCAATGCCAAGAGTTTATTACGAAGCAAGTGCAACTGCAACTCGCGAAGTGAACAGCCAGCGGCGGCTTTTGTGAGCGACTCAAGATGGCGATACTTGCTGCAGCGGATCCACAGAAACTTTTTACGCAAACTTATTTACTTAATTTGAAAATTAAATTCCGGCATTAAAACGCATAAATGACACTTGAGCCAGCCTGGCCTGAGTGAGAGAGGGAACGAGTGAGCCAGTGTGTGTATGTGTGTTTGTTTTTCTTATCAAAATGCCTGCGGCAGAGTGCTGGCAAATACACACGCTCGCACACACCGAGGGGAATATATATCCCTTAAGACAAACAACGCGCACAAAATGGTGGCTGCCGCGGAGGAGCTCAATCCGGCTGTAACCGAGGCTCCGAGCCTGGCCAAGTGCACGCTCAGAAGTCAAAAGTGCAGAAAAATGCACGGCACACAGCGAAAGGCGAAGGACGGAAAGGAAAGACGACGCCGGAGCTGCCAAGACAAACAAGCCAGTGAAGAAGGCATATAAATTGCGTTACTTGTGCGGGCGGCCAAAAGGGGGCTTTTGGCCAAACGGGAGCGGTCCGGGGCGGCAGTCAGCGGGGGTGTAAACGTTTTTGGTGTTTGACATACGACGTGCATTAGCAGCAAAGTCAAGGATTAGCGCCACTTGTCTTGAGAGCCGCAGCCTGCAGCCCCATCTCTCGGTATCCTTCAGCAGCGCCGCATGAAATTTAAATACATTCCCGGCCATTAAAGCCACTGCGAATCAATTTGGCCAAAAAAAAAGGACACAATACATCAGAGAAGGTAGAGAAAGCTTATTTAAATAAATTTCAGGATGAAAAAGGATATATAAATTTACAGTAAACATTTGGTACACGAATTCTTAAATATATAATAATTCATTCCTGATTTCATATGCTAAAATCTATACAGCTTTTCTTGTCTTGAAATCATTGCAGTTTTTATATCCTAAAATCTGACCAGATGCGGAATTTCAAGACACAATTTGTCACTGTCCTAATATTCGAAACGTTGTTCCCAAAGAAGGACATTATTTTTCCCAACACTTAATGCCATTTAATAACTGAACAATCTGTCCGGAAAACATATAAATTGCCAACACTGGCATCCACAATGGCCCGATGGGGCGCGAGCGCTTAATGCGGCCAATTCAATTTGGCCAGGACACGGGAGTCCCATAAAAGCCAGCTCGCACATTGGACACAATTCGGCATTTAAAGCGTTTGGCTTTAATGGGCTCAACTTTTCCAAAGGCCAAATAGATAGAGCTCTCTTGCACAAAAAAAAAAAGAATGTAAACGGATAGGAAAAAATGGTGAAAAACTGTGGGGAAAAGCGGAAAAAGCGGAAAGACGTCAAGGAAATGCCAAAGCTATCGCAAACGCGTTTCGCAATTTTTGAAGGATGTGTTAAGTCAAAAAATATGCAAATTTCACGCACACACACATTCCCCGTTCGGCCGGGTAGAGTTAATACGGCCCAAAGACAGCCCCAGGACCTGGCATCCTCAAAACCAACCTCTCGAACCCCTCACAGGATTCAAACATACATATATATGGGCGGCTGTGCGGGCGCCGTACGTGTAATGCATACGAAAGTAGTGAAAATATCATCAATGGCAAAATATGAATATCTAAAAAGGATAACGAAAAATGGAGTCAAAACGAATGGCAAAAAAAAAAAAGAAGAAGAAGCGAGCCGAAAAAAAAGATGCGGTGGAAGTGAGACGAGCGCCAAGAACAGAAGGCCTCGCATCCTGCGAGGTCCTGGGAAAAAGTGCAAATGTCAGTTTTCGAGCGGTGAACTCAACTCGGGACCCCGGTTCATGACATTTGACAGAAAACTAGACAATATCCTCGACTGTGACATGTCCGGGTAATCAGTTTCCGCCGTAATTGCATCAAGCCTCTCGAAACTCCGCGAAACACGGGGTCGCGGTATTCAGTAAGATATTATCTTATTAATGGCGAATCATGCGCCACAACTTTATTTCGACAAAGTCCTGTATGGCGGAGCAGCTCTTAAAAAGCGCTCAGACAGAGTCTACGATTTCGGCTGAGCCGCAGATTCGAGACTCACAGATCCTGTGCGGCCACGGCCCGCATAAATTTGGCCAGAGTCTGTTGTAAATTACATTTGAAGTAGCAACTTGCACATAAATCTTTAGAAGCCAGACCGGGGCCAGTGAGGAAATAATGCAAATACAAATAAAAACAGTGATGAGGCGTTTACAAGGGGATGGTACTTTAAAATACCGGGTATTTGAGCTATAATAGGATTTGTAAACTACCTAAGGTTGTTGAATTTAAAATTGTAATTTCATCTCATTAAATTATTGTTTTATAATATTTTAGAAATATAATTATACTGATATCTGAGCAGAAATTCATAGCTTCTCATAGCTTAAGTATATTTTAAGTAATTAGCACAAAGTTTCCCTATAAAGAACTCTGTTTATATGTCATTAAATCATGATACCCTCACTACCGGGTATTAAAAAAGAAAGAGCACACAAATACCCCGCTATGCAAACACTGAGCGACAAAACTGTGTCATTCCCAATTGTCGCCTCGTGTCCGTCTGTGTGCGGCTGCATCTGTGTGTGTGTCCTTCTCTCTGTATCTGTGCTTTCGCATCCTGGCGGATAAGAGGATGGCGTCCGAGGAGGAGCCACTTGAATTACGTACGCCGCAAGTGAAGTAATGAGCACACAGCTGCAGCTTGGAGGGACTTGGCAGAAGAGCACAACACAGCACCGGAAGCGGAAATAAATATTAAAGCTGCAAGCGGGCAGCCACAATAAATACAATATAAATATGCGATATTTTCAAAAGTCCAACTAATAAATAAGCGCTGCCAAGTGCTCGGCCATAAAGAAGGAGCCGGCCCTGGCAGCCCAGGACTCGTATTTTTCTATGGCTTGGCCAATTGGATCGCGAGTGCTTGGACATCGCCTGATAAACGATGCTAAGCAAATAATATAAATGCCAGGCAATTTATGTGGTGTAAAAGTTTGTATTTACCCGGCGACTCCACATCGATAAAGTGAGGCGAAATAAAAGCACGAATAATACAAGATGTTTTATTGAGTTATGAATACAGGCAAGGATAGCTCTAGAGTTTGTCATAAAGTGAAATATGTTTTCTATTCCGGTTCCATCAAAAGTTCATTATCTCTAAATGGATTTAGATCTCGTTTCGTATTTTTAGGACTCCTTTGGAACACAACTTAACTTATAAGAAGAATACTATAAGTTTTTTATGTCAAAAGAAGATGAGCTTTCGACACTGAACATTTCAATTGAGAATATAATAAATATTATAATATATAGTTTTTAATGTTTAAAAATCTAAATGAGTTTTAAGTGCTCAAGTATCATCTCAAGTATCCCCTCAGTTCTGTATACGTTTTTAAATATTTAGGGACCTCAATATTTATATAAGAATATATTACTTAAATTGGACTCAACATACTCCCATTTTTGTATGAAACAAATACTTTTCTCTTTGTGTTTATGCCATTTCTAGGACCTCTCCAAATTTTGGCAACCTCACGCACCTGGTCCTTGCAATTTGGCCTGGCTAAATAAAATCATAAGCAGACCGAGGCAAAATTCACAGCCATAAGTTTGCCAGCTCATTTTATGGCTTTGTTTCATTTTGGTAACTGCTTTTCCCCCTCTGTTTATGGTCTGAATTATTGAAATTGACTGGCAACTGGCAACACGTTGCCGCTTAAGGGAAAACTGGGCTAACTGGGAAAAGGAGCAGCAGCAGAAGGAGGAGGAGCAGGAGGAACTCATCTGAAGCGGGACAGGTGCAGCAGGTGCGTTTCATTTGCCATGCAAAGCTAAATGAATTGCAAGTCAAAGTAGTTAAAAGCTGCCAGACAGACGGATAGACAACTTGGCTAACAGCAGACAACAAAGACAAAATGCAAACTCATTTAAATTGCTTAAGGACAGGCAAATCAAATTGGAAGACGGGCAAAAAGGACAGACAGAGACTTACAGCGAGCCACATGCTTAAGGATCTGTTGAGGAATATATAAGATATATATATAAATATGGGGATATATAGCATAAAACGATGCAATATTAAATGCACATAAGAAAATAATATCAATAAGAAATAAACATAGTTTATTGAAAACACAATTCTTCTATTAAATATTTTTTACGAATGCTTGTCTTCTTTAACATTCGCTCTTAAATTAAGACCCTATCTATACCCTACATATATATTTATTCTCTCTGTACCAGCCGCCTCTTGCAACATCAAGAATAATACCAGTAACCATCTTAGAACTGTGGGTGGGAACCAACACACACTCTGCTTGCATGCATGTTGCCAGCGGCGACAACATTGCAGCTTTGGCCAACGGAGCGACACCAATCTGGCCAGGAGAGGATACCCTGTTTGCCAGCCCCCAATCCTATCAACAACAAGGGTACCCTCCACTAGCTACCCTCCTTCCCACATCATCGGCATCATCATCATCATCCTCGCCAGGAACGTCTGCATTGTCGTCATCTTTTCAGAGTGCTTAAGGGCTGCATAAAAGCATTTATTATTAGATTTGATTCAATTTTCTATTCACTTACGTTATGAAAATGTGGCTCGCCGTGTTTTCCCCATTTCCCCCACTCTGGTCTTTGTTGCTCGCTGCACTTAATTCAGAGCGGTAAATAAAAATCAATGTTTTGCTTTTACTCGGACTGCGACTCGAAAGGGAACGGGAACGGGAACGAGATACGAAACGAGAGCAATCGCGTAATTTCATTTGCATAAAAGTCAATTGGATTTTGTGCCATGGAACAATTTCAATAATTGCAAACGCCTGCCATACATTTTCGGAGCCACTAAGCCAGTGTATAGGCCCCTAGTCCAGGTCCTGACTGTGGTCCTGCGCCAGTGTCGCCATTGTGTCGCCACGGCACCCCCGAAAGCCAGCCCACATTTTCCGGGGCAACTGAAGTTTTTGGCCAACACACAGACACATGGAGACCGAAAAGCTAAAGGCGACATCCATAAACTGTAATCAAAAGCTATTATCTCTGCTGGGCCCCCAATCTTCCCGCTGGCCGAGGAGACCGCCAACTGCCAACTGCCAACCAACCGCCGCCCGGCGACCAGCACCACCCACCATTCCGGTCTAGTTTTTGGCAACATTTTTCTAAACCATAAATTTCGAAAGCAAATTCAATGGAATTTGCTTGCCAAAAATCAGAGGCTTCCGCTATTTTCGGTTCTCTCTTTCGGCCACGTTCAAAATTTAAAGAATTGGCCAGGATTTTAGATGATAAACACTGAATAGTTTGTTAAATTTTTTCGTTGAAATGAATTATTGAAGGACGTAGCATATTAAAATTAAAATGTTGCGCGACGTAAGCTGATTGCCGTCCGTCTATATTTATTTATTTAATTATTCTTTTTTCCGGCTTTTGTTGCCTTTCATTTTTAGTCTTTTGTGGGGCTGCCGGCAAATCCCCTGAGTGAAATTGTAAATTAATTTGCGCGCAACAATTTCGATTTTAATAACTAGAAACATTGTCACTTAGTTTGCATATTTAATTAAGCATTTTTTGTGATGTTGCTATTCCTGCCGGGGAGCTTTGTGATTTTTTGCTTGCATTCTATTTGGAGCTTAGTTCGGCCACGCAGGTTAAAGTTAAAGCGTATGAAATGCAAAAGCAATTATGGCTGAGATAAGTTAAAGCCAGATTCGAGGTCATTGAGTCATTGGCCAGAAACTAATTTCGATTCGGAAGGCACATAATTACATTTAACTAATGCCAATGCATGCAACGATAAATTGTCATGGGCCAGGCCTAAATAATTCATTACGCATTCTGCACGAGCAACGAGATGACAAAACCAGGACGCCCAGGACCTTTGAGATGTTAAGAAATATTACTTAGATTTTTGGGGCCGGCCGTGTGTGCATATATTAAGACATAAATATCAACTACAGTCCGGGGTCCATAATGTAATGTGAATGCGAGTGGGGCGACCAAGACCATGTCCATGTTGCATATGACGAGCAGGAGGAAAGCCGCAAGCAGGCATGAAGGAGGGACGTGCACATTTGCCAAAAATTACAGTTATTACTGCAGACAGTCGTCCTTGGTCCTCGAAGGCCCCCGAAGGAACGCGACTGCGGCTGCATTGGAAAATTAAATTCAATTGCCAGGCGGCTGGCACATAAATCCTGCACTTTATTGCATCCGCAGTACGAAATGTTCACGCACTACAGCAGCCGCAAGGCGGAGGCAGCACTTTTGGCAGGACTGCCATTTTAATGAGCTAACGGAAATTTGGTTTATTAGATAACCGAGAAAAGAGTGCCGCAGATTGAGATATATGTACATGCATATGTATGTGCAGTCCGCCCTAATAAATCCCTAATTTCAGGCTAACTGTTGCTTTATTTGAGCTTGTTTAAGTTATTTCCGGGCTTACAAACGGAGAAATATATTATCTGCCAGAAAATGGCAGCCAATGAGTAAGTAACTCTTTCGTAACCCAAGCTTATTCTCTGTAAATTAAATATAAATAAGATTATAAAACACTATTTTATTTTATTTATTCAAAAACTATAGTTGTGCCATAAAAATAAGCATATTTCTGAGGGTACTTTAAGTTCTACAGTTCAGACTGCAGATTGGCCATTGAAATGGGCCATCAATTTTTATTTTTACTTGGCCGGCAGAGCAGGGCAGTGGCAGCGACCAGCAAGTAATAACAGTAAACGGGGCCACCGGAAGTGGAGCACTTCAGCGACATCCGGCGGCCATTTGTTGCCTTGGCCATCAACTGGGCCACTTCCTACTCCCGATATTTGCGTGCAACTTTTGAGTTAATTCCCCTGTATTTGCCTTGTGATTTCCTTATTACATTTCCGTGCTCCTGGCTCCTGGTCCAGGATCGCCGCTTTAAAAATCCCCCAGCTGGCAGATGAAAGGGGCTTAAACTGAGCCCGCTTAGCCTAAGCCCCGCGAGTTGGAGCTGAAGCCGCCGAAGCTGAAGTCCAAAACGAACCAAACTATCATATCGCACACAATGCAGCCTCGCAATTAGACTTAAATGCATGCAGCCGTGCAAGGAGCAGGCACCAGAATCCAGAGGCAGCCTTCCCTCTCCCCATCCCCTCCTCTTTTAGACAAACAATCCCGGCCAGACCGAAAAAAATATATGAGAAATGCGCCAACTGAACGTCGCGGCGGGGTAATTGAAAAGGAAAATGAAAAACATGCCGCGAGCCAGAGGCACTGAAACAAGAAATGAAAAGGTGGAAACCGGAAAGCGTCGGGGCTACGAAGACGGCAATACCCTGTCAGCTGAGGGCTCAGAAGACAATGCTGAGTACGGCCCGCGAAGGGGGCATCATTTTTTAAGTGACCCCCGCGACCCACTGGGAGGGTGAGCACATCTTTCGGAGATTCGCCCCCGTCTTTTGGGAGCCCATCAAGCCCCGAGTCACTCAGTTAATAAAAGGTAATAACGACAAAGTTGCCTCTTGTTTGTTTTTGCCTGCCTTTCAGCCATCTCTTCCGCCTGTTTCCCGAATCCGGGCAGCCACTTGCCGCCTGTACCGTGCCGTGTATCTTGGCCCGAATGCAGGTCATTTGGCAATTAGGTCGTCGTAAAGCCGCCGGCGCTTCCTCTTAACTTGGCCCAGCAACCCTCCCGAAATGTAGCCGCGCCCACTGTCATTTGATTTATGCATTAAATTCGCAACCGCCCCCGATTGCTAATTAAATTCTACTCAAATAATCAAACAGACAATCTGCAGACGTCGCAACTTCCCGGCCACTCCAGCCATAGTCGAGGGCCACAACAATAACCAAGGAATGCAGTGTGGCTGCAACAGCAGGCTGTGCCATCTGCGGCATCTGCAGCATTTCTATTTACCACTTTTATCTGGCAAAAGGCTGTCAGCCTCCAGGACACTCTGAAAAAATTGGAACTAGGAAAATAAAGTAAAATAATTTCAGGAATTTAAGAGTCAGAAATAGCTTTATTTCGAGGGGATTTAAAGGCTTTTTTACCTAAAAATCAAAGAGGAAAACCTTTTTTTAAATAATATTTTTCTTTAATTTTTAGTTATTTTAGACCCCTTATCTCACCGTAATTATTTAGAGTGCACAGAGTCCTATGCCTTCCACTTTTTCACACTGCTCAAGTGGCCAGTGGCGGAGAGCGGCATCCTCGAGCATAATGAACACTTGACTCCTTTGGCTTTTGGCCGTCCTGCGGATGACAATGCCCGGCGCAAACATTTCACCGCAGGCTAAGACAAAGGACTGACAAAATGAAGCGAGTGCTTCGCGAGTCGCCGGGTCCTCGAGTCCTTGAGGTTTCAAGTGTTCTTTTGAGGCGCAAAATGGGCAGAGCCGGGGTTATAAAGTTCCAATGCGATGCGATGCGATGCCTGCCAATTGACCCAAATAAGGAATGCAGCCATGGAGCGTGGAGTTGAATTCTTTATGCTCGGATCCGAAAATATTCGAGCGATGCTTACCTGTGTTTTTGAAGTCGTCCTGGTCGTGGAGCAGCTATCAACATAAGTTAATACAACTAAAAGCCCCCGGAGGGTTCTGCACGTTCCGCCGGCATTCATTTGCCTATGTAAATTGGTAGAGGGTCCTGCATAAATTACAAAATTAGTCGGAACACACGAATTTCGTGTCGTCATCTGTGGATGTGTATATGTCTGGCGCAAAAACTATTTCAATTTAAATTCTTATCGTATCGCAAACTAGGCGAATGAGAATGAGAAATCCCCGGCGGCAATCTTTAAGGGGCTTCAGCCTCGTTCGCTACCTTGTCCGCAATGCGATGCGTATGCGATGTCCTTGTTGCCATTGCCATTGGCCTGGGCCCATAAGCCGCTTAGCTTTCACTATTGCCAGGCCTAACTTTTAACGTTTCGACGCCTTAAAGATCCTTTGCAACTCGGCCCCGGGCTGGGTGGCTCCTTCGAGTATCCCCTGTACTCGTGTATCCTGTATCCCTCTGCCTTCCCATCGCCATAGCCATCGCCTCCTGGTATCACATATCTTACTTAACGTGCCTGCGAGACTTTTTTCATTAGGATAAGTCTATTTTATGCCAAACATCCGCCCCACAAAGTACACACAACCGAGCACACATGGCGGCAAGGCGCTTGGCTTGACTTGGCTTGGCAAGTTTCGGATTCGTTCTGGTTTCGGGATTCTAGAGATTCCCGCTCCTGGATATCGACTCTGCCCCGTTGCCAAAATGTTTATTTGGTTTCTCGTGTTATTTATTTTATGGCACCTCTTGCCATACTTTATTTTTCTGCTATTTGGCTGCTGCTCCTCGGCTACAGCTGCGACTGTGACGCCTGCTCCTCGATGGCTGCTCATCGATATAACAATATCCTTTTGATGTAATTTCCGCTTATGGCTTATTTTCACAATGGCAGGTGTAAAGGTAATCGTTGATTGTAAGTGCCTGCCAAGCCAGCCGGCAGGATTTTATAAGCTAGCTGGTGTCGTGTGTGTGCGACGTGGGTTGATTGTGTGTGTTTGTTTGGCTTTTATGTCAATTCTCAATTATATTTCAATCATTTTTATTACATCTCCTAATGCCCAAAGAAGATTACTTGCCATCATAAATAAGTTATAAATTTAATTGGAAAAGCCGTCTCTGTGTCTGTGCGTGTGTCATGCGCCATTTTGGATCGCATCTCTATGTGTTATTGAGTGTGGGGAAAAATCTCTGTCTGTGTCCGCCTCTGTCTGTATTCTGTATTCTGTGTCCTGTATCTGTGTCTGATTCTGACTCTGTATCTCTGTATTATTGCTCCTCATTTCCGTCGCTTAATTAGTTGCTAAATTATTACCACTCCGGGCTGACACGGCCGCTTCTCAAGTGACAGCCAATCGATACGATGATGTGACCTGCGTCGCTCTTTATTGTTGCATATTTGATTTCAATTGATCGGAGCCACGCGTCCCGTCCCCCCAAGCCCCTCGTGACACGCGTGACACGCGCGACACGCGACGAAAACAATGCCAATCATGGCTGGCAATTCGCGTTAATTTCCACATGGAATAAGGCCGCATAATTGCGGCACTCGTTACGCTGAAAATTGGCTTAGCTGACATTGCGTATACGCCACGTGGTTACACTGAAGGTGTTTGATTTCGGTTTGTCAGTTGTGGGTGAACGTGGGTGTAAGGTGGGTGTGTATAAACTTAAAACCATATCAAGCATTCAAGCAATTCGACAAGCATTGCTGGAATTTATCTACATATAGAAAACTAAACCATTAAATTTAAGAATCTACGCAAAATCCACTTCAATGACCCCATTCAAATTGAATACCATTCAATTCTTATAACACTAAACTGATTTGCTAATATTAATTTTGGTCCCAAACATGCACTCATTTTCTTTCAGTGGCAAGAAACCCATAATCTCTTAAAAAATTCTGAACGCTAAACGCGTTAATAAATCGATGCGTCCAGAAAAATATATTTAAAATATTAGTACTTATTTTTAAATTAATTTAATTACATTTTGTATTAATTTTTAACTTTAATTTTATTATTTAAGGATTCTATGACAAATCTTCTTGATGCTATATTTATTTAAAGAATTTCATAAAATATGTAAATCACTGCTTAATTATAAATTGATTTGTCTTTAAGCACTTTTTTACCTAATAATTTATTTATGCAACTTTAAAATTTACTTAATTCCCAACCAAATCTCCGCTTTTTCTGTGTACTTAAGACATTACAATTAAGAATACTTAATTAGCATATAAATTGCAGACAGATGGCCATTTAACACTAGAACACCTGTCAAAAGAGTTGAAAGACAAGCTTAAATGCCGTGGAGGGGCAGCTCATTATTTACCAATAAATTTAAATCCACTCGCTTGAGCTACTGACGTCTCCGAGCTCTCCATGTTCTTCGTCCGGCAGTCGCGGGTTAAGATATACGACAGCACGCACCGTGAGTTACGGGCTGCTTTATAAATAAATACGTCCGTGAAAGCGCTCTTTTTGGCCCAGCTGCTCGTTGCCAAGGTGCTGATTGCAATTACTTGTGTGTGACGACGGCCCCGTTACTGTCGAGTACGGAATGCGGTATGGAGTACGGAATACGGAATACAGAATACAGAATACGGTGTATGGACTATGGACCACGGTCTGCGGACTCCGTAGGAGACTCGCACCCACATGTTTACGGCCGACCACATCAGCTGTGGTGGCGCAGTGCCACTGGCAAGAGCAACAGGCAATAATGCCATTGCCGTAGCCGTAGCTGTAGCCCTCGTCCCTCCCCCATTTAACTCAGCAAAACCCGGACCAGCACCCGCTGTCTGCTTCAAACCGGATCCGGAGCCCCGGTCCCGATGAATTGCGTGACTGTGCAAGTGAAGCTGTGGATATAATAAAAGTAATTAACAAGTGTTTGCACTGCATGATGCGGAATTTCAGGCGCGGATAAGCGAGCAGACGTGTGCCATATGGAGTACGGCGTAGGTGCGTACGGAATAACCAATCTGGAGTGCACAAAAAATAAATTAAGATGGAGAATTATATATTAAATATTCATTGTAAAATGTATGTAGAAACTAGCTTATAAATAAATATTATAAATAATAAATGACAGAAAATCGTATAGCTCTATTCTTGATTAACGAACAGTTCTTCCCTAAGAAACCATAAAATAATTAAATTTCTAAATTATATATTAGTATTTAATTTATAATAAACATTTTTGTATACTTTTACCTTTAATATCCTTTATTTTCCAATCCAATTTAAATAAGAAATTATTTTCTGTGCATGGAATACGGAAGTGGAATTGCTTTAAGTGGCGTACAAAAAGTCTAATAAGCGACCCGGAGATAAAAGGGCCAGTGATCGGAGAAGCTGGAGCTGGAGCAGGAGCCCTTTGCTCCACCATCACAGAAATGTAGCCGAAAATCTCTCAACAAATACTTTTGACAGCTCGGGATATTTGATGCTAAAAAACAACAGAACGTAAATTGAAAAGTTTTACACTTAATGCAGAGGTGTGAGTTTGTATGTTCAAGTGTGTATGGGGTGTGTGGGGTGTTCCGAGTTCTCCGTAACACCGCTTGAAGGCCCCGGAGCTGGAAATCAATTTGTGTGCATTTATTGAAAATTGAATTTCGAATGAGCAGCGACGCGTGCACACATGTTGCTCCTGCAGGACGAAGCTTCATCCTTGAATTGACTGCTGAAATGGGTCTAGTTCTACACGAATTTCCAAACAATCGGTGGGTGAGGAGAGGTCAGGCCAGGGAGTCCTTGTTCCTGCATAATTGCCATGTAAAATGGTTTGTTCTGCTGCCGCTTATTTAATCCCTCGAATTCAGCTGCTGCACTGCTGACCATTACGCATTCTGGGGCAATCAAAATTCTGTGCAGTAGAACAACAAAATATCAGTTTCAAATTGATATTCACAGCGAGCTGTAAATATACAGCTTTGAAATACGAAAATAACATGTTCTGATTCGCCAAAATTTTAGGAAGCTGAGAGAAATATATATTCCATGTAGTATATTAAACAAGAAAGAAAGCTAACTTTGGCCAGCCAAAGTTTGTATACCCTTGCAGGTAACAATAAAAAAATATATCATAACTAAGCAAAAAAAGCATTAATTTCGATTCGGAAAGCAGTTTTGTGTTAGTTTTTATTAATTTAAAAAAACTGCATACCAAATTTAAAATTTTAAGAAATCAAAATTTTTGGCCATTTTTGCTTATTTTAATGATGTAACCCCTTATCAAATTTCGCAAAAATGGCCCAAAAATCGATTTCTTCCGGACATGTCTAGAAAGATTCGCATGTTAATGCTGATCAAGAATATATATGGTTTATGGGGTCGGAAATGATTCCTTCACTTAGAAAAATACTATTTTGTATTATAAAATCGGATTTTTTATATTAAAAAACTTCTTAATTTTTTTTAAATTAAAAATATCATAACTCGGCCAAAAGAGCATTAATTTTAAATTGGAAAACTGTTCTGTGCAAGATTTTCTACAGTTAATAAATCTGCATACTTCATTTCAAAATTTTGAAAATTCAATTTTTTATCAAAATCCAAAATTTTAATGATGTAACCCCTTATAAAATTTTGC